>OOFG01005834.1:8803-19113 GCA_900323295.1 Molva molva
CTAACCTGCACTTTAACACATGGCCTCATCGATGTTGTCGTTTCAGATGTATGAGTCTGATGGCTCTATAATGGTGTACTGGCATGCACTGGATACCCCGGAAACCGCTACAGGTATCTGTTCAAATGAAACAAATACAAATAGTTTTAACATTTTGCCTGGCGTTTAAGTGACTATTGACGTGTTAAATCATTATAACTCACTTGTTTGTTCATATTTGCATAATTGTTATGTTTTATTACACTCAATATTTGTACTTATAGCTGTATGAATAATTCTTGGCTACCTATAACAAGTGTTTGGTTATTTTATTACATATTTATAACAGTGTATTTTTACAAATGTGCTTTAGCATTATAAATAATTATTTACTTATTCCTACCCCAGCTCAGGCAGTGTTTGCCAGAGGAATAGCAGCAGTGCGAGAGAATTACATATGTGTGGGTGAGTGTTCACTCATTACTCATTACTGTACAGTCAGTGTCTGTGTTATTGTTTTCCTTACTTCGAGATGCTTTGGATGATGTTGTAGCAAACAATTGTACGTTTTGGAGAATTTGCAATTATATTTTCAGAAATCATATTACTGGTTGCGAGTGTAGAAGTGTTTTTTTTCTTCTACATGAAACTCATTTTACCTTCTGGTTCTCTGATTGTCCTGTCCAGGTGTATCGTCTGGTGGTATCCTAGTGTTTGACATCCCCAGTAAAGGCGGAAACATCACCCTGTCTGAGGTGTTGGAGGAACACAAGGAGTCCATCACAGACATGGCATCAGAGTGCTCTGGCAGTCAGGTAGGCGACAGCTAAAAAAAAAATATTTTACCTTTGTATGTGCCACAGTATATACAGTATGTACGTTGTCATCTTTGTTTAAATTGTTTACGTTGTAAAACACAATGTTACGGTTGGTATTTAACATTATGGATTACATTCTTCTACAAATTGGATTATACATTCTCCCTATTCTGTTTCTGCTATTTACTATGAAGTAATTTAATACCTTAACCACTGCACTATCCTTCACCATGATTCTGTTTTTTTCAATGTAGGAGTGTATTGCTGACATGGTCAGTGCAGATGATACTGGAACCCTATGTGTGTGGAAGTCTGGGGAGGAATTCCAGCTGCTCAACAAGATCACTGGCTTTGAGTAAGTCGGTTTCACCACCACTCAATTTTAGGGTCATTGAATGTGTCATTCAGCCCCATTTATTATCAACACTATTTATCACAGTTTTATTTTCATATTTTTTCTTACGCATTGCTTCATCACCCCTTTATTATGTTTAAGCTTCACTATTATTATTATTTATTAACATTCCACGGAACTCCTCATCCACACAGTATATGTTATATTTGCATTATTTGCATCAGTATACGTTATATTTGCATTTGAAACCAGTTAAATCTCATTCTTCGTCTTCTACCTTTTCTTCCCATGCCTTACCTCAACTTATTTTCTTCTCCTCTGTCTACCTCTGTCTCCAACCTTTCCTCGTCTTCAGTATGAGCTGCTCATCAGTCAAGTTGTGGAAGGGCACTGTAGTGGCCGGCTACGGCACTGGTCAGATCCGTCTTTATGAGGCTGTGACGGGGATCCTGCATGCAGAGGTCAACGCCCATGCTCGCTGGATCTACTCGCTTGATATTGCCCCTTTCTCCGGGCTGGTAAGCACAACAGACCTTACTGTAATTATATATGCCATTGGGTGGACGCTTTTATCCAAAGCATCTTACAATACCTTGAGTGCGTACACTTTTAGCATGGCTGACACTAGATGACGACAGTAGTATTTATCATGAAATAACTCGTAGCTCGGCAGCTTGTAGTCAATACTGTGTGCATTTGTAAAACACTGTTCATGTGCTTTAGCTTTTGTCTGCAGCCGAAGATTCTTTCGTCAGAGTGTGGCACTTGACTCTGACGCCGGAGTCCAACACCGTGGAGGTAACAAACATTCCTCCTCAGTGTGAACACGATCCAATGTATAGCAGCGTACAGTTTAATTTCATATGAAACGTGGGCATGGTTAAAACAATGCTACATCTGTATCACATTCCAGATTTCCCATATGTACAATGAGTGTGTGACAGACACCCAAATCTGCGGAGCCAAATTCTGTGACGGCGACGGATACGCCTTTGCGGTGACCGGCTACGACCTCAGCGAGATTATCCGCTACACGCAGACATAGGGCGTCGCTGCGAGAACAGGTACTTTGTACTCTGATGTCGACATGTAGGAGAGACTCTGCAGTAGTCCTCTGCTCCGGGAACGTTGTGGACCAGTAAAACCAGAGGAATGTTTAATAGCTGCTGGTTGCCAGGTAGGGACCAGTCCGGAGACTAGAAAAACAGGGTTACAGAGGATGTATAAACGTGTATGTTTCTTTTTTTTTTTTTTTTTTTGTTATGGTGAATATTCCAGAACTATGTATGAAGTGTATTCAGTATGATTGTCTACACGGCTATAAATCAAGCTTAAAAAAATATTTATGAAGCATCTCGTTATTAAATTATTAAATATTACCATGATGTAATATTTTAACTAAATTGTTGTAGTTTAATTAATTGTAGATGGAGTTAGTCGAGTATTAGTTTTGTTTTTACAAAGAATGTGCACTTAAATTGCACTTCACGTATTTGCCAATAGATGGAGCTCTTGGGGAAGGAAGCACTTTTCTGAGTGAAAACTTGACATTGTATCAGAGAGTATGACTCGGTCACATAATATAAAACAACTAATCACATAAAAAAATACACATAAAATGACATGCAATCAAATGCTTGCAACATTCTCATGTTGTTACTTCTATCAAACCTTTTGCTTTTTAGACAATCTGAAGTGATCTTTCTTTAGTGTTGAACCTTGCTTCTCCTGTGACCTTGACATGCAAATAAGGTTAAACATCAACAAACAAACACATTAAAGCACTGTGACTTTGCTGATTCGTAGAAACGGGATTAAGTGAAACCGGATTTCAAATTAAAACATGAATGCAATTAATACAATTACTACCTTATTTTAGCTTGATCCTCTTTAGTTACCGTTTACCAGGAAAATAAACTTCACTCATTTCATCACAACAACAACATGGTAAGTTGTTTACATAATCCGTCTCTCACAATATACTCGGCCTTAGTCAGATGAGATCTGGTCTCTTTTGGCTCTGTTAGTCAACAGTGGTCACATAACATCAGCTGACAAGGTTGTTTTTGAACCCATATATGTAAAGCTGAACGTTATGTAAGGCAGACTCCTAACGTGACAACTGACACTCACGGGTCACAAGGCCGTGCTTGTTGACCGTGTCAAATGATGAGCCTGAACAAGTGTTTATTTACCAAAGCAGACATACTATTTTTATACTTTTTAAACTTGTATCTCTCTCCCTCTCTCCTAAGCATGTACCTACGTAACCACACACCCACCCACACACACACACACACACACACACACACTGTCAATGTCTGACTGAAAGGGGAGAGATCAGAGGCCTATGTTATCAATATGTGGTGTTTATGTGGACATGGCTGTTATGTAAGGAACTCCATCGGACCGTGAAATGGAAAAGAAAAGTACAAAAACAAAAGGACAGAGGAAATGAAAAGGGGTGGCGATGAAAATGGAGGGAGACTAAATTTAAAGAGATTAAACGAGAGCAGAGAGTTGACAGCTGACATCGCCAGCATGAGGTCAGCATGAGGTCAGCATGAGGTCACTGTGCTGAAATGTGAAACAGATGAAATAAAGCACAGAGAGAACAAGTGAGAATGTTTTGTCTTTTGTAATTGGTCAATAATCCTCTGTGATGTTCCGGTCCCGGACTCCCTCGCCCCAGGCCCAATCACAGGGCATTGCAGCTGTCCACTGTAGCAGCACTGTAATAGGCTACACAATAGCTGCCACTCATTGCATCATGCATATTTGTAATGATGATAATATCTTTTAATCAGATATGTGAGTATTGTACTACTGTCAGTTCTATTTAGAGCTAGGCGACACTATATAGACCAAGCCCAGCGTGACAACATCTTTTATAATAATAAATAATAATAATACATTTATTTTGTATAGCGCTCTTCAAAATACTCTGCAGCAATAACATAATAAAACCATTCTAAACTAGCGGCATGGATATTATTTGGAATAAAAGAGTGTTAAAATGGACAGACAAACAAGAAAATATGAAAAACATGAAACATTGTATCAAACATAGAGGCATCAAACAAGCCAACCAGTTTAACCTGACCTTTAACCTTTCACATACTTATGGTATGTATCCTCAAGCCATTTTTCGCTAAACTCTTCTTTGTAGTTAGACTTGCTGCATCAAAGCCCAAATGTGCGTTCACGTATATGTGTTATTAGAAGTGAAAATATAATTATAACAATAATATAAATGCTATTCATTGGAAACTGAGTCTAAGAATTGCCTGAGAATTACTACCGTCGCTGCAATGCTGTGTATTAGGATTGTTAGCTGAATCACAGACAATGGCTTGTCTACAGATGTAATACTTTATTTGGCTTGCTTATGTCATTAATAAGGAGGCCTTCTAAAAAAGATATGTCTCATCACATGCACAAGCCAACTTCCACAGAGTTGAAAGACCTGGCTATGCATGTAAAAACGACACACACATCACTTCGCAACATTTATTTTTACCATCATAGAATTGTCCACCAATCAAATTCTTAGGCAAACTCACTTACACATGATTGCAGTTACATCATTTTGAAGGCATGGGTAGGCATTGGGACTTAAGTGCATTAGATTTGAGTAGAATAAACATGATCAGGGCCGGCCATCTGTACTGGGATGGCATGGTTGCTATAGCACCAGCCACTGTTTGGATGGATGACGTTGTTGCAATGAGGATGTGTGTGTGTGTGTGTGTGTGGGATGGCACGGTTCATGGTGATATATTTATAGAGCAAGTTTCCATATTAGACTAGTCAATACTAGTCAAGGTTTTTGTCCTTGACTAGAACTAGTGTTTCTAGATTTATGTTTTTCCCACAAAAGTTTACTATATAGTTTACTTTTTACTTTATACAGACTCACTATTCACATCTCATCCATGAGCCATTGAGAAAAATCACACAAGGGATGAAAAATATAAGCAAATTAAAAAAGACAGCTTGCTGAGGCGATTTACTCCATTGGCCTCTCATCGATAACACAGATAACAACCATTCAAATAAATAATTTGAATGCAACCCCCTCCTATACTCACTCACAAACACCATACACACAAAACACATAACCCAGCCTACCCAGTTGCTTGGCAGTCCGGGACAGCGTAAATGATATGTGATCAAACACACAAGTGATAAATGAAGCGGAAAGACCTACACTGCACTCAGGTCATTTAACCAGGCAGACGTCTACTCACGGAAAACGCCCGCTGACCAACACAGGCTTTCTGGGGCCCACCCGAACCGAAGCCCATAGTGGATGAGAGGGCAGCATATGAGCAAAGGAAGCTAGCGTGCACTGAGCGCTCACAATCAGACACAACTCTTCAATTGTGATGATACAGTGTGTATTATTATTTTGTTTGACTTGTGGTTATTCTGTGGTTATGTACGAGCATAACCCCATTGACAACACTGGTTTACATCCATGTTTGATTCATTATAGGTTTATGAGATGGCTAATTGTTGTTTTATTATGCCGTCCAAAATGTTCCAGTGTATTAATTTTAAGTGGATATTATTGCACTGTTATTGAGTTGATATATTTGTACTTATAATTGTTAAGTACACTCAAACATTATTTTTTGGATGAAGTTAAATGCTTCTGTGGTGTTCTCCACTGAATGTTTTGGTTGTATTGTACATATAGATATAAAGTATATGTAATGCCTACTATGGTCATTAGTATGTGTTGGAAAGAACAAAGAAGTGTCCTGTAGGTTCACACACTAATACAGGAAGCAGAGGTAGAAAGGATGACGGCTGGGTTTTGCACTTCCCTAACACATCATATAAACACATCGACTACCCGGATGGAACATCTCCAATCTCATATTTCGCTCTGACAAGTTCCCATCTAAAGTGCGTTATGTAGCGGATGTGTGTGTGAGTTTGTGTGTGTGTCTGTGTGAGAGAGAGAGAGAGAGAGACAAAGACAAAGGGAAAACAGGTGGTCGTGAAAGAGAAAAAGCAGAGCGCTTGAGAAGAACTGGTATAAGGAGATACGGAAATAGAGTGCCAAGAAAGCACCAAGGGAGATAGAGAGATAAAAAAACTATTTTTCTCTCTCTCGTCTCTCTTTTTTTCGTCTTCAAATAAACCCCAGCCAATGGTTATGTGGAGGACACAGGGAGCTGTACTCATCCCTGTTTCCATGGCGACCGTGCGTTCGCCATCGGTGTATAGTGACGCCGGTCAGGAGCGCTGCGCCGCTCCGTGTTGAGATGCACGTGCCAGCTCTGGCCCGACGGTGGCTCAGGACAGAATCAAGCGGCTATTCATAGCGTATCAGTAGCGCCCAGCAGGAATAGATAGTTTGGCGTGGGCGCATGCAGGGTGACGGAGCTTGAAAAGTGGGCGGGAGTAAGGCAGCATCCGTTGCTAGGGCGATGCACAGGTGGATGGTCGGCGTAGGGGTCATTTGTCCTTTTGATCTTGCTTTCAGACTGATGGCATGGCACCTGGCCCCACAGAGATCCCACACATGGTAGCTGCTCCCATATGTGTTCCTTCACAATAAAACACACGCTGCCCTATAGGAGTGACCGGTGGTTGTATTTAAATAGAAAACAATAACAATAATATCAAAAACAAAAACAACAATTATACACAAAAATAATAATCATCATAATACAAATACTTAAATTACATATTATATTATATTATATTATTATATTATATTCTAATGCACCTATCAAGTATCTGTTATTTTAAATAGCAATCATTTGTCTTTCATCCACATTGTGCAACATGGGAGTGATGCATATCATGTCATTGATTGGCTGCAGTTTAACATGTACGCCTTCCTTGTTGCTTGTAATTCAATGAAGGACTTCAGTTGGAAACTTTCCTGCATGAGTTACTTGTGACAACAAACATCAAACAGCAGCAGTTTCATTTTAACCTGATAATCCGGACTGTCTGACTTCCCGGTGACATTCCTGAAATGCCTCTCTTGTTTCCTGAATCGTATCTTCCTGGACTAAATGTTTCAAGTCCCAGTGATCTCCGTGTTGGTGACTAGGATGACTCAAACAAGCTAACCTTGTACCCAGCAATGCCCTTGCTGTGGGGCTGTGATGTCAGAGGGGAAGGGAGGGGAACACACAGCAGGGCCAGTGGACTACACTGTGAGTTAAATTGTTGGAGTTCAGTTGGTAGTCCTGTACCAGTGCTTTGTGGGATCAGTCCAAGAATGAAGAGGCTTTGAGGTGAATGGAAACCTATTGTGGTCGGTTCACACCCTCTGTTATAAGTCATTGTGGGCAGTGAACAAAGGGTGTGAAAGGGCCTGACCAACCCTACCAGTGTGGTTAGTTGATCTAGATTAAACAATAACAATTTTTATAGGGTGTGTGTGGTGTACATACGCATGCATATGTGTGTGTGTGTGTGTGTGTGTGTGTTGGTGTACGTACACATGCATGTGTGTGTGTGTGTGTGTGTGTGTGCCAATGTGTCTATGTCTATGCACTCATGAGTGTTGGGGCAATGCACACAAACACAAACACACATGCACACACACACAAACAAGCATACACACACACAGACACACACACACCACACAATGCATCGCTTTGTTTTAAAAAAATCAGCTGACATGGGCCTCTTACACCTCTATGATCAGCAATTCACCTCCCTCAGAAGAGACGGAGAGAGCGAGAGACAGACAGACAGACAGACAGACAGTTGTGTGAACTGTGTGGAGATGTCCATTGTCTCCCTATTGTGGCCACGTGGCAGCATCAATAGCACTGTGGCAGAGGGCATTGGCGGTGGTGTAAAAAGTGCTGTAGAAGACACATTGAGATAAAAGTTCCGTCCACCTGTGTGTGAGCAGCATGGAGGTGAGAGTGGACAAAGAGGCTGATGAGTGTGGGTAAATGAACAGACACAATCAATGTGCACACAATCATATGACCCAGAGTGTAGCGTTTCTAGAGAGCACTGCATGGACACACACACACACACGCACGCACGCACACGCACGCACACGCACGCACGCGCGCACGCACGCACGCAGCACACACACACACACACACACACTGAAAACAGTCAGAGATCAGCAGCATTTAACAATGATAGGACACAAAAGTGCATCTTTAAAATGTGTTTATTTTGTGGTAAAACGTCCATTACCCAGGCTATTTCTAAGTGCAGCACGAATTATATCAGGCAAACGTTTGTTTAACAGTGTGTTTTCTCATGGCCTGCTGGCCATAACCTGAAGTCCAGTCTTTGGGATCAAATATAAACACGCCAGATGAAACGGTAGCAAGTTCCACTGGAGGTTGCTCACGTCACAACAGTTGTTTAAGGTGCTCTCGTGAACAGGCATGTTGAACATAGAGAGACATAGAGAAACATAAAGGTTATGTTTGATGTGCATGGTAGGAGGTAGTGCATCATGCAAACTGAACTTATGATAAGATCCAACAAGGTAAGGGCAAGAGATCCATCCATTGTTGAATTTGAATTTAGCCTCCGCTTTCATTCAGGTCAAATAGGCCCCATGCATAATCGTTTAAACAGTACACTCACTGTATGTAGGAAATCACAATGGTACTTAGGTGCTTGTCCATATGATAAATGAGATACAGTGTCTGCATCACAGAATTATCTCCTGACATCCTGATTAAGTTACAAGTAGGGAAGGTAGATAAAACAGGACTGCAGGTGGCTACAGCAGGGCAGAACTCATTTCCTGAATGTCCAGTATATATTTTAAGCAAACAATCCTTTAAAGATAGTAGAGTAGTAGTATAGAGTATTAAAAGGCATCCATCCATGTCCAAATGCATATGACTCATGTGTCAAATACATTAGTCAATGGATGCGTAGGGACACATAGACAAGTTAAAGAAAGTGTCTGATGACATCAGAACCAACTGGGAGTAGCAATGTCCACCAGGGTGAGGGATCGCTACAAGATTGCATTTTCAAACAGGTAAGTAAAGTATGTTATATAATATATGCAATAATTAGTAAAGCCAGTTGTGAAAATTTGCGTGACACAGTGTGGAAAATCCTGTTTGTTAGTGTGTGTGCGTGCGTGTGCGTGCATGTGTGTGAGATTGAAAAAGAGATATAATAGAGAGGGAGAGAGACAGAGAGAGATAAAGAGAGAGAGAGAGAGAGAGCGCGAAAGTCTTAATTATTGAAGAAGGGATGGGGGGTCCCGACTATTTTGTTTTAGATGAATGCCCACTAGTCCGATTTTTTAAAGTTCAAGTTAAAACATTTCAAATTTGACCCACGCTACATATCACGGCTCTAAATTTAACCAGCTGCTCTATTTGTACCTCCCCATCATTTAAATGCACAGCCTTGTCTCGAGGCTGGCCTCTCCACTTTATGAATGAAAGGAGGGGGGTGGAAGGGGGTGCTCGTAAGAGTGACTGGCAATGAGCTGTCGTCACGGTGCTCGTTGATAGGCAGCTGTGGCGTTGGTCGATGTCTGGTCCAGAGTGGTGCATAAGTGGCTCTGCCACCACACGAGACAGAAACAGAGAGCGACAGAAAGAGAGACAGCAGCGACACCTCCAGCGAGGACTAAACTTCTGGCGAGAATTTGGTGAGATAGCGCTCGTAACGCACACGCTGAACACACGCGCCAAAGGAGTGCGATTTGAACAAGGGCGGAATATAGAACACAAACAAAGGAAATTATGTTTTTTTTTTTTATAAAGTAGCCTACAATATATAGGCTCATTAAAGCACAAAAAGAGGTATGATTTTCTCGAACCTTCGTGGGTATACATCGGCTTTGAGTGACAACATATTCAAAATATGGCAAGTCAATATTTAATTTTTTAATGAGGCGCAGAGTTTAGCAGTCTTGTGAAACGGGTAAGACGACAATCGTGTATATACATATACATGCCAGTGAATACATCGGCTTTGAGTGACAACATATTCAAAATATGGCAAGTCAATATTTCATTTTTTAATGAGGCGCAGAGTTTAGCAGTCTTGTGAAACGGGTAAGACGACAATCGTCCGGGGCAAGGTTTCTCAAAGCTCCCGTCTAGGTGTGACAGAAACAACAAAGGGACGTGAAGAAAAAAAAATACTCGCATCAGCACCAGAGTAGACTACTACGACGA
>OOFG01005905.1:5188-25268 GCA_900323295.1 Molva molva
GCATGCACAGTGCTAATGGGTGTGTGCCCACTGCTGATGTGTGTGTGCACAGTGCTGATGTGTGCGTGCACAGTGCTGATGTGCACGTGCACGGCGCTGATGTGGGCGGTGCCACTGCTGGATGCATGTAGGCAAAACACTGCATCAAACGGAATTACTGGCTCTTACTTGGTTATTTTTTCCTCAGCGTAGGACTTCAAGGTCTGATAGCGCTGCTCTTCCTTTCTGATCCTCACCAGATACTCCTGGGCACATCCTTTCAGAGTCTCTTCATTCTAGATGTAAAACACAGGACACCCCCACATTAACACTGCACGCCCCTGAGGGACGACGGAGTGGGGACGGGCGGCTGTGCCTCGAGATGCTGACCTTCTTGTAGCCCTCGAGGACCCCCTTGTACTTCTCCAGTCTCTTGAAGAGCTCCGAGAAAGAGCTCTCCAGGGCGGTCAGCTCCATGGACACTTGCTCCTTCTCCAGCAACGCCTCGTTGAGCTTCGCCTGGGCCACAGCCCGGTCCTTCTCCCGTTCCTTCTCCCGGTCCGCTGGGCAACACAGTGCCAGGAACCATGCATTAAACCCTGCTTCATGAGCCTGTTGTGGAGCTTTCTAATCATCCATATTTCAAGGCTTGTGTTGGGACTTACCCATAATCTTTGGGATGGTTTGTTCAAATTCAGAAAGGATTTTCCTATGGGATGGAGGGAAAAAAAAGGTATTGAGCACAATTGGAGATTTAAAGCTGCAACTTTGACAAGCTGACACTTTTTCGTCATGTTTTACTGCAGCCATCCTGTCCAGCTGTCCATCGTTTTAACAAAAGTGATGGCTACACTAGAGGAAAAAATGTGAATATATATTAAAGATACATCAGCAAAACAACAAGAACAACATGTATAAAGCGGGGATTACCTCATTTCCTGGTTATCCTCATATAGCTTCTCATACTTTAAAGTCAGCGACGCATCTTTTTCCTTTGCCTACATGAGAGGGGTGGTTACTCAGCATTTAAACAGTACACAAATACAACTAAGTTATATGATACCACATGAATTACAAAATGTAACTCCATTTAACTAAATTTGCAATGCACATGATTTGAATCTGCTCCTAATAAATCGGACAAGACTTCGGTCCAAACAAATAAAAACAAAGTTTTAGTTTCCAGCTTGCCTACCTCTGCCATGACCCTGGCTATAGCTGCGTCCATGTCCTTGTGACTGTACATCAGAAGGTCAACGATGGCCTCCTCTGTGTTTGTTGGGGCAACCAGACTCTCAAGCATGGTTTCATTCTGGACCTCAATCTAAACAAACAAAATCAGATTGCTTGACCTGAAACCGTGGAATCACTTAACCGACATTAAAGAGCCGGTGAACCCACGGTTTCAGCTGGAATTCAAACACTATTCGATTTCAAAAAACGTGTTTTGGGCTGAGAGTTCTAAGAAGGAGGGGGGGCGTGTTATCTCCATGGTTACAACCCGATCCAACTTTGTGGAACTTTTTTAGTACCGTCGTTGTACCGTGTGAGGGTTATAATGAGAAATGTTTTAAATGAAGTGCTTCACACACCGTGGCGTTATACTACAAGTGTCCGGGAAGCTTAACCCTCTCGGGCGCCGCAGTCAATAGCTACCCAGACAGAGCTCTACACACGTCCACACACACTTAACCATTTGTCCCTTGGTCGTGACGTCGAAGAGTATACTGAGACACTCGACGTCACGAAAATACAGTTTCCTGCGTTCTGAGCAGAGGGGAACATTCACAAACGGTTTGTCGGAGGCTGGCAAAAACCTAGGATGTTACTCCTGTTTTCTCTAAATGACGGTCTTATTTTAGTAACCGTGACAAAATGGCATAGATTACTATGTGGACGATCGTATAAGACTGGAGTGTGTGTGGATGATGGCTGAAGCAGCCTCACCTGGGCCGAGTCAGACTGATTGGACTCTGGGGCTGGGTGAGGCTGCACACTCTGGCACGTTACACCTCCTGCTCTGTATATTATACTCAACCTCGGCAATAAACCGGGTCCAACACCACCACCCCGTGTCCTTGGGCGTGTATTTATCCGGGCGTGTAGCACCAGAGTGGGCGTGTAGCACCTGGGTGCTACACGCCACCCAGGTGGCGTGTAGCAGGGTCTTTGCTCCCAAGACATATCCCCACATTTAAAACAAAACGGTATTGGGTTCACTGGCTCTTTTAGCATCCAATACCATCATGTGACTTACTCGTGCTGCTGTGGCATCGATGAGTCTAAAGTGGTCCATTGTTGGCGGATGTTGTACCGTTTTTGCAGATTCCAACCTAATGTGAAAACACCCAGGACAGGGAATAGGCTTAGTAAAGTGATTAAATGAGAGCAGCAGCTTGGGATGGGAGGTGGTCCGTACCGAGAAGCCATGGCAGAAGGCCGGGCTGGGTTCACGTGGACAGCTGGGGCTCCAGCCTTCTTTGGACTCTCCCTCATAAGTGGGTCAAACTTGAGGTACAGGGACTGCTTTCTCAATGCCGACTCTTTGAACTGTGAAGCAGAAGATGAGGAATTCAGAACTAAATCATGCAGCAACATACAATGCAAATGCAAAGTACAAAATTAAACCTCACATTGGTTGATCCAAACTGCTCCAGGTAGTCCATTTGCCCATCGAAGTCACTTGATATGACTAAGAAGAAGAAAACAAGGTCATTGTATCAACAATAGAGTGTAAAACATTACATTACCACTCTATGACACAGAAAGCTTTAAGTTTATTAAATGTTTACAATCCATGTTAAAAATGTAAGCAAAACAACATATTGAGTATATACACAAGACCGCAGTGCAGACCAGACACTCACATGTTGTTCCGGGTACAAATTCCTCGCTGGTTTCCACCAGGAGAGTCTGTGAATTCCAGTCGTGTTGTTGACCAAAATCAACCGGTTCAGGCGTCCGTCCCCCCACTTCAGGTTGAAGCCCCGGGTCTGGGGCAGGGATAGACATTGGTTCCTCTTGCTGGGGAATTTGACCCTGAAAATTTTTAAATATAGCTTATAGTTCAGCAGCCCTATGCATTATGAAAAATAGAAATGGTACAAGTGAGCTTTCCTTACATGAGCATTACTGGCTTCCAAGTTGGTGACATCCCCTGCAGCGCTAAAGGAAGCAAGCACAACCTAATTAGTTTTTCAGGTTTTGCCACTTGAGCAAAGGTTATACTGTTTTAAATGTGCAAATTAAAACAGGAATAAAAAGGGAACTGTACCAGGGTGAGAGAGCCTGGGTCACCACAGGGTGGGACGTCTGCTCTGGAGCCGCCACCTCCTCGGTGGCAGAAGGTACCTTGCCCGCAGGACTGGACTTCACACCACATTGGTTGTCCATTTTTGCACTTGTGCCAAAAGGATTAAAGTTGGGATCATCCAACATGTCGAAGTCAAAGGAGTAGGCAGCCTTGGGAAGGGGGGTGTCGACCTCCACCTCAACGCCAGCGGCCGCGACGATCTGCTCTTTCGGTGGCGCCGGCTGGATTTCCACTGCAGGCTTTTTCCCGGATGCCTTGGCTGAGGGCGGCCTTTTGCCAAACTTCTTCGGTGGGGGCTTACGTTTCACCTCAGCACCGTCATCAAAGTTGAACTCGAGTTTGACGGGCCCTCCCTTGGCCGGGGGGTCCACAGGTTTTACCGTGGCTTCAGAGTCAGGAGCAGTAGTGATGTCATTAGAAATGGGGGCCACCGTAGCGACGGGCTTAGGCTCCGCCTCGATGGGTGGCTCTTCCACGTTCTCTGGGTTGGTCTTCTTCACTGGGGAGGCCTCTGGGGGGTTGCCTGGCAGCGGTTTGTCGAGGGTAGGGGAGTTGGGGATTTTAGAGCCTCCGGTTTGGAAAGGGTCGATGGCGTCAAGGTTGTCAAAATCCAGACTGTAGGCGCCTCTGGCCGGCAGCGGGGCGTCCTCCGCAGAAGGAGCGACAGCCGGAGTGTCGTCCTGCGTGACCTTCAACGACACTGCGGCGGGCGGTTGTTTATCAGGGGTGGCGATGGAGGATTCCTGGTCCTCAACAGATGAGTTCTTCATCACCGTGACAACGCTGCTGTCCGTGGAGCTTACATCGGCCGAGACGTCGGCCAGGGAGTTCTCCACCGAGGGGTTGAAGGGAAGGGTCTCGTCCAGGGCCGCTTCTCCGGCCTCTTTAAACACATCCTCAGGCTGGTTTCGGGATAATGGAAGGTCTTCAAGAGACGGCCGCGTCGGGGACAAGACCAGAGTCTTGGAGCCCTGGAAAGGATCCATGGCTTCGAGATTGTCAAAATCCAGCTGATAGCCTCCTGTGCTTTTGATGGGCATTTCGTCGTCAGGATGGGACAAATCGTCTGTTGGGAAAAGAACGGGGGAAACAAATACGGTTACATATCCCAGAAGTAACTACAAAATAAAAAACAAGAAGAACAAATGTGAAAAGAATTTACCATTATCCTGTCCAGCAACGGTCTCTGTCTCCTGTGGCAGCGATGTGCTGCTGATACACATCAAGGGGTCAGTATCCAACCAAAAATAACACTCCCAGAATTTCAGCAAAATAAAATAATTGATGTTGAGGACATACTTTGAATCCAGCCGTAAGGAATCCATCGCCCTCATACACTCATCCAGGCTTTCCATCTTCACAGACTTCGATGGAGACAGAATTCTTTTGGAGACTGGATCTCTTCTTGGAGTCTGGAAGCAAACCTAGAAGCAACAGATTAGGTACAATGAAAATGTTAGAAGTACATTATTCCAATAGAAAATATGGGTGTTTTTAAACATTATTGCATTAAAAGGAAACTACAAAGACCATGGTTCTCATAGGGACGCCCCAAACTACTTTAACTCAATTCAAAGTGTTTAAGCCGGTATTATTCTATTAAGTACCTCAGAAAACAACAATTGTGTATTTTGACCTCTAACTATTTTGTTGAGTCCTCACTACAAGCAAAATATATACCTTTCCACCCTTTGGCACGGTCTTGTTTGGTAGATTCTCAGTTTGCCGAAGAATAGATTGCCTTCCGGTTGGCTGTTCAATGGCAAACATATCGTCACTTGAACTGTTGCGCTTTCCTCCTGGGTGAACCCCATGGTTCTCATCATTCACAGGAACGGAACTCATCCTTGGGGAAGCGACACAGATGCAAAATAGTATATTAATCAACTTTACCTTAGGGGCAATGTGTGTCAACAGCTGGGCCTACCTAAAGAGTGGTCGTGTGGACATCATGTATAAAGCTGCCATGATAAACAACGGTAATCCAATTCATCCGTTACATCGATTCGGTACCACTACCGATTGCATTGTATAGTATTTTATGTATATCCAACACCAGATTTAAAGTTGATTGACAAAGTTGTGATTTGGCTTCATATTCCCATATTCTTTTATAACGTCGTCATACAGTAACGTAACGTTAAGGCCTTAAAAGACACTCGCAGCCTCAAAATAAAGAAACATAAATAAATTGAAGGGCTGATGGATAGCCAGACCAAACAATCCTTTAACTTTTTATAATGATGACACTTAATACAAATGTATATCGGTACTTTCAGAAGCAAGTCAAGTGAAGTGCCACCACGGAACTCATCTAGCAGCTAAAGACACAATATAACGATGCTGGAAAAATATCAACGTGTTACAAATCAATCGTACACTAACATGTTGGGTATTCATCAGTGCATGTTTAGCGGATAAATGGTGTAGCTGTGTTGTATTTAATGTAACAACCTACCTCAAATAAACAGTAACGTCAGTAGTTGGCTATAATTTTCGCTTCCACGCAAGCAGCAACACAAATAGACTATAAGAACGCATTTGAACTCTCCGCCAACGGTTCGTAATTTTAAAGCCATGAAATGAACCAATCAAATCACTAGAACTTCTCGCCGGAAAAGCTACGTGGTGAGTTATCCAATAGCCTTACAGAACGGATATGACGAAACCAAAGGTTGTAGTTTCTGAGTTAAAAGATGGGTGGCAGCAAATAGTTCTGGTTGGCAGCATTGAATAAAAACAACCGTTTATTGCGCCTCATCATGATAAAGCATATTATATCAACCGTCGATCTTATTCATTTGTACGGATTTTTCGATGCAATGTTTTATCTCCTACAAATAATGCATTTTCAATAGTAATGTCATTGGATCTATCATCTATCTATCTATCTATCATCTTTTTGTTTATTTGTATTTATTATTGTGATCCTGCTATGTGACTGTTGAGGAACCAAGCCTAATAATTTTACTCTTGTGTACTTGTATGTTAAGATGTAATAAAATAGAATCTGAATCTGAAGTATGGATCTCTGTACCTCATGGATCATGGCCGGCAGGGGTCAGTAGCGATTCTTTGGAGACAACTAAACTACCCCAAATACCAGCGAAGAAGAAACTGCTCTACGGTACCCGCCAATTTCCAAAGCCAGGACGTAAACACTTCCTACGGACTCTCGTAGCTGGTATGGTGCCAGTACTACCAGAGCTCTCCTCAACATGAATACCAGTGGGAAAGGTATTTATATGTTCGATAGCATTTGTTCGATTCCTCAATCCTTTCCTAGTCATCGTCGTATTTATTTTAACAAACTTTAACAAACTATTAACTTATAGCAATAGCATCTGTGACGTTACATCTCTTAATTCCAGTAGCAAGACCAATATCATGAGGAGCAACGATTCTTTTTTATTTTATTTTAGGGTAGCTAGGGTTTATTAGTCGTTCTTCACCATGTTTGTTAGTTGACTATCTTTCTATCTTTCGTTGTTTCTCTTCGCTTTAATACGTTACTCCTACCTGTGATCATGTCAGTTCACTTACGTTATCACACACGCAGAGCTGCAGGCTAACGTTAACATTCATTTGCATATTAAACCTAAATACTCTCGAATCCCTTTCTACATCTTCTGTCACCAGGATCGGGCGATGTGTCGCAAATTGCTGTCAGGTAACGTTATTGTATATTATTGTATAATAATATGATATTTTATAACAATTATAATTATAGCAAAATTAGAAGGCCTAATACAATTCAATGTTTGTATTATTCCTACTCTATACTGTGTGTATAGAGTAGGAATAATATATACACACACACTCACACACACACATAAACACACATAAACACACACACACACACACACACCTCTATCTTCATAAAGAAATGACGTTAGTTGTCTTGGTTCCATGTAGATGGATAGTCTATATGAATGATCAACAAATAGAGGATTTTACATGCATATGTAATTTAGCTTGAATATAACAATTCTGGGAACTAAACTATTGTTTATTGTTATTTCTTCATCTCACAGTGGGGACAATGATTCCATCAAGGTGTTTGTGCGAGTACGGCCTCTGACCAAAGATACTGGGTTAACCACAGATGGAGATCAGAATCTCTGTTTAACGGTCACTTCACACAACACCATTCGCTTGCATTCAAAGCCAGAACCAAGGACCTTCACTTATGATCATGTCGCTGACATGGACATATCTCAGGTTAGTGCATTTAGGACACCTCCGTTATATGGACTTTTCAATTGATTATGTGATGGACGTACACAGATTGCATTTTAAGATTAACTAACTTCTTATCATTGGCCAATAGGATTCTGTGTTCGCCAGTGTGGCCAAAAATATTGTGGAATCGTGCATGAATGGATACAATGGCACGATTTTTGCCTAGTAGGTGATATTTTAATTGTTTAAAATATTTATTAAATTTAATTTTCTCATGCTCATATAAATGTTCTCATAATACTCTCCATCATACAAGCTCATTGTGCTTCTTTTTTAACAGTGGACAGACAGGTTCTGGAAAAACATTCACCATGCTTGGTGAGAACTTTCTCTTCATCTTTTCATTCATAGTAATATCTGATCTTATTCACGTCATTATTTCTTAGTGTTGTTTTTCTGTCTTTTCAGGCCCGTCTGACTCCGATAACTTCACGGACGAACTGCGTGGGGTTATTCCCCGAAGTTTTGAGTATCTCTTTTTCCTCATCAACAGAGAGGGGGAAAGGGTAAATATAATGTTTTGAAATTAGTTTAATTGCCACAAACTCTAAAATGTATGATATAATTTTGCCAACAACATTCCACAGTAATGGGCCAATGGCCTTTTTTACATTTGTTATTTATTATTCTTTGTGTCCGCTCTGTTCTGGGAAGTCCAAGAGCTTCCTCTGCAAGTGTTCCTTCATCGAGATCTTCAACGAGCAGATCTACGACCTGCTGGACAGCGCCTCCGCCACCCTGTTCCTCAGGGAGAACATCAAGAAGGGAGTGTTTGTCGAGGGAGCTGTGGAGAAGTTTGTCACCTCTGCCTCAGAGGCTTACCAGGTAGGAATCCTGAAATGCACATCAGGGTTTCCAGAAAGCTCCAGAGGTGTCCCCGTCCCCCGCCCTGAGTCGCTGGTCCTCTGCTGCCCCCTCCTAGGTGCTGTCCATGGGCTGGCGTAACCGGCGTGTGGCCTCCACGTCCATGAACCGCGAGTCCTCCAGGTCGCACGCGGTCTTCACCATGGCTCTGGAGTCCAAAGAGACCATCAACAAAGTGGTGAACATCCGCACGTCTCAGCTCAACTTGGTGGACCTGGCCGGCTCGGAGAGGCAGAAAGACACGCACACGGAAGGCTCTAGACTCAAGGTGACGTACACCCACGTCGTTATGTTGTTATTGGACCTGGATGTCAGGATGGGGGTACTAACGCTTGTCTCTCTGCTTGTCTTCCTCCAGGAGGCCAGCAGTATCAACCTCTCCCTCATGTGTCTAGGCCAGGTCATCATGGCGCTGGTGGACGTGGCAAATGGCAAAAACCGACACATCTGCTACAGGGATTCCAAACTCACATTCTTGCTGAGGGTGAGTAGTCTACGAAGTCATGCCTTCTTTGCCCTCTTTAAAGTTTATCTGAAAATATGGAGTAAAAGTGTTGTCATTGTCAAATGCAAATTTGAAACTTTGAGGGTGAAACATTACAAATCTTCCCAATGTTTTCACATACATTAGTGGTACGGACGGTGGAAGTGTTGTTGCTGTAAACTAATCTTAAATAAACAAATATTTTCGAGCTGCTTTTTTTGCTTAAAACAAATGCCGACAAAAAAACAAATAAAATAAAAAATGGAACACTAGGTTTCTCTCTGTATTGGATTTTCCAGAAATTCTTTGAATCATAGTCAAACGTGTAAAATCTTATGGCGCACAGCTGTACTATTGTTCATCCATGGCCGTGAGTGTTTATCATCCTCTGTTTCAGGACTCTCTATTGTTCATCCATGGCCGTGAGTGTTTATCATCCTCTGTTTCAGGACTCTCTCGGAGGTAATGCCAAGACGTACATCATAGCCAACGTGCATCCAGGTTCAAAATGTTTTGGAGAAACGCTGTCTACCTTGCAGTTTGCCCAGAGAGCAAAGTTAATCAAGAATAAGGTGCGCTCATCAATCAAGCCTTAAGATTATTGTTACCTTAGCTTGCTAGATCATCACAATAGTCTAGCACCTCTGATTAATATCGTGCCGGAAACATTGGTATAGTACCTTTTAATTACAGGCACCTTCCTGATATATTTGTGCTTGTGAAGATTTATTTGTATTAGTTTTGAATATTTACTGTCAGACTTTGAAAGAAGAGGAATGTTACGCTCTGTGGTAACTGGGTTGACATATTGTAAAGGTTAGTGCTTTAAAACCGTAAAGGAGCGTTATTGAAACGTCTGTTGTGTTTCTACTCTGATCTCCCAGGCCATGATCAACGAGGACACCCAGGGCAACGTCAGGCAGCTGCAAGCCGAGGTGAAGAAGCTGAAGGAGCATCTCGCCCAGGTCCTCGCCTCTCAGACCTCCATGGGGCTTAGTGGCAGGGACGTGGCCCCTGGGGGGCCCCAGCTGTCCATCAGTAAGGGGGCTCTCAAGCTTTAAGCTCTGTATTACTGTGTCATAATATCATACCCTCAATACTCAAGTGAACTTGGTCATTGATTGCTTGTTTATTCATAATTTAATTCCCACTGTACATTTTGATTCAAATGCCTTCAAATCAGATTCACCATTGGAAGTCAGGTGTTGCGTATAACCTATTGCGTAGGTTATTCTCTTATTCTATGTTAGAATAAGGAAATACATTTACTCTCCTTTCAGGTCCATCAGGTGAACACCCTGAGGTCTCCTACAAGGAGAAGTTTCTTCAAGCCATTGGTCTGTGGAAGAAGCAGGAAGAGGAGAAAAAGGTATTGGAAATCTTTTGTATGAAATCAATACATTGATCATCAACACATACTCGGAGGATGTGAGGATGCTAAAGAAAATGGTTTTGTTGCGCTCTCAGTTGCTGCTCCAGAAGGTGGCCCAGCTGGAGGAGGCCAGGGACCAGAAGGAGAAGTTCATCCACTCCAGCCGCATGATCGTCAAGTTTCGAGAGGACCACATCTCTCGCTTGGAGAAGAAGTTGAAGGGGGATCAGGTCTCGCTCTCAGACAAAGAGAGCGAGGTGTTGGTCGACCAACTCAAGGCAGAAATCACCATCCTTAAAGATCAGGTGGATTGAGATGCCGTATGAAATGCCGTGGCTTGATGGCGCTCCTGGAGCTAATCCGAAACCACAGATAACCATTAAATATCCTTTCCGATCCAAAATATAATTGTACATCTGTCCCTCCAGATGGAGCACCACCCGAAGATGAGCCGGTACGCGACGGAGAACTACAGTCTGAGGCAGGAGAACCGCTACCTCCGCTCCCTGGAGTCGGTCGGGAAGGCGGAGGAGGCTGCAGGCCAAGCTGCTGTGGAGCTGGAGGAGGCGTTCCAGCTGGCCCTGGAGGCCTCCAGGCCCACAGAAGGTACCCAGCCGCAATACAAGCCTAGAGCAGAACATGAGCTTCACACTCACGTGAGAGCAATAAGCCAAGTATGTTTTTTCTTTGCCACAGCTCAGCCTTCCTGTTCGACGCCGGTGACGGGGGAAAACGTCTCGGCTGTCTCCGTAGAACGGCTGAAGGCCCAGCTGCTCCAGAAGCAGTCAGAAGTCTCCACCACAATGCAGGCCTTCGAGGAGTACAAGGAGGTCACCAAGTGAGTGAGGACTGGGCCTCCGTGGATGTTGGTAATGGGGATGTCACATTTCAAAAGTGGGGTTGTAACATCGAAGCTAAATTTGAAGTGGTCCCTGCAGAACTTCTAATGTGGTTTTTGGATGACCCGGTTTCCAGGAAGCAGATTGTGGAGTTGGAGTCTGAGAAAAGGTACCTCGACAAGTCCATCAGGCATTTGGAAAACATTCTGGAAGCCACACACACTTACAAGAAACAGGAAGTCTCGGAGCTCAACAGAATCCATGTTGAAACCATCAAGGTAACCCTCCAACATTTAAACCTCAATTTGTCCTGCCTATAAACATTTCATTCAAATAGGTCCAAAAAGTTTTTTCATATGGTTTCATTTCATTAGCCAGTCTCAAGGAAAGTGGATTTCCTCTGGTTGCTCTAATGCTCTTCCAGACCCGTAGCATGCGTGGGAGGTTAGGTTACGTTGGCCCTAGACCTGGATCCGTTCCCCCCACACACCACACGTTTGGCTGCACACGTCCTAGAGATTTAATCAAAGCAGGAGGCACAGAACTCTCATCCATTCAATCTCGTTGCACTGTAATCAATCGCCAATCTTTTAGTGTAACTAATGTATAATAGTTAGAAAATACATTTCAGACTGTTGAACCCCGTTGTTTCTGTTTCCTAGTTTTTCATTACTATAATGTAGAGGTCTTCACGGGTCCACCAACCCTAGAATCCAGGAACCGTACGGGTTAGGGTCCACATCTGATTATGGTCCGTTGGGGCCGGGTCAGGTTCCATTCTATTTGATCATGATGTGTAATACCCGAGTGGATCCAAGAGGCCCGTGGTCAGCGCTGATCACAAGAGAAACTCATGGGAGTGCTGTGTATTTGGTGTGATGAGGAGGCTGACCATTAGGATCAGATTACAAGAGTGCCGCTCAGTAGAGATGGATGTTGAGTGAACTACGTGTGGTGGACTGTGCTACGGGATGACCCCTGTAAGACACATTGCATCGCCTATTCACATTAGGTCTTTCTGCTATTTTGATCTCCTTTTATTAGGCTACCATATGTTGTATCCAACATGATTAATTGTTTTTAGTACCATTTTAATTATCGGATTTGTCGGGTCCATAAAAAAAGTATATCCATTTTTTGAAATGATCGGATCTTGTGACAAATTTCCCGTGTCTATCCCGAGGTCGTCGAGGGCCCGTCATTTCAGACGCGTGACGACCTCTATCATAACGCCCCCACTCTCTGCAGAACCTCACCACCCCAACCAAGGCCTATAACCTGCGGTCCCAGCACATCCACCTGTCCAGCCCGGAGCACCTGAACGGAGAGGATGACATCCGCGACGAGCAGCCTCCTCCGGAGATGACCGAGATGGCATGCGAGGCCCTAACAGAGGAACTGCAGCAAGTGCAGGTGAAGCAGTACAACCAGATTGCATCCCTTGGGTCCAGCAGTACCATGCATCACATGTGTTTTGGTGTTCACTGTACTGATGATGAAACAACGCCCCCCCTGCTGGCAGGAACAAGCTGATCGTGTTCAGACTCAGCTGGCCGAGGAGGAGATGAAGAGCAGTAAGCTGCTGCAACAGATCGCTAAGCTTGACGAGCAGTTGGCCGTGATGGGACAAGAGTTAGGGTGCAAGGACAAGGTGGGACTCTCACCCATGTTTACGTAGTCCAACAAAAAAAAAGAAAGTTAATTGCATTGAGGCACACAGGGATAATCCACAGTCCCATTTATTTACCTGTTCACCCACCCTCATGTGATACTGTTATTATTCAGCTCCTCTCTGCTGAGCGAGCCAGCCGGAGTGTGGAGCAGCTGACTCTGCAGGAGAGCTTCACCAAACTGCAGCAGACCCTTGGGGCTGAGCAGCGCGCCGGCGAAGGTTAGAGACCTCCTTTGCTGTGTGATGATGAAGTTCTAGTAGTTCACAGATGCTTTTTACCCAGAGGTACTCCCTCGTGGAGGTACCATTAATCGCACAAAGTTATACGCCGTTGCACATTGCTGACTGTCTGTCTGTCTGTCTGTGTCTATCCGCTGGGTCAGTTCTGCGTAGTGAGATCCAGGATCTGCGTCTGGTGCTGCAGTCGTCCGATAAGGAGCTGGCCGCTGTGAAGAGTGAGCTGAGGGAGGGCCAGGGAGGGCATCAGAGGGAGATGAGCCAGCTCTCCAGCACCCTGATCAGCACCCAGCTCCAGCTTGACAAAGTCCAGTAAGGATATTACATATATGGCACCTTTACACTGAATATTAAGCCATATATTTGTTTATGTTCACCTGGGTTATTTGGTCTATACATCACAAAATATCAATTGTGCTTTGATATGAGAGGTCTATATCAGTTACTCTAGTAATACCCAGACACAATATGAGATTTGAAAGAATTGCAGAACAGAGCGCTTATAGATTTGATTATATCTTCTAATACTGTGCATATACCACCACACACAGGGTGAAACAATAGGGATGAATGCCAGGCAACTGTTAAATCCATATATTGTCACTACTATGTGAAAGTACCTTAGTTTATGCCGATAACGCCGTTCTTCCATAGGCCCTGGTCACACCTGGCATTAACATGCGTCTTGGCCGATCCGATCACAAGTGCACAGCTCTAAGTACAGGGAGACACACAGAGGCAAACCTAAGACTACAGGAAAAATATAGATATACTATTTTGGGAAGATGTGAATCTTACGTGAATTGATTATTCTCTAGTGCTTAAGGCTTTCCGCTTATGATCGGATCGCCCAGGTCACATGTTAAAATCAGGTGTGAAGAGGGCCGTAGTCTCATGCATGGTTACAATCTCCCTAATGCCATGTATATTTCTCTCTCTCTCTCTCTCTCTCTCCCAGACTGGAGTGGGAGCAGCTCCTGGAGCAGCATAGGAGCCTCCAGGACTCCTTTGACCATCTGCAGGCAGAGAGCAAGTTTGAGGCTGACCAGGCCGGACAGCAGCTGCAGGAAAGCCAGCAGGAAGCCGCCTCCCTCCGAGCCCGCATCACGGTCGGTGACCACACACAGCCCGCCCCATGTGGAGCTCCTGATGGATACGCTGGAGGCTGATGTTATCTCTCTGCTTGGGTCCTTTCTACCTTTTCAAATGTTTTTTAGGAGTTGGATAACAGTCTGCAAATGGAGAGGGACCACACGAACACGCTGTCATCCCAGTTGTGGGAAAGCACATCAAAGTGGGTTTGAGATGGATGTCTAGACGTTTGGCTGGAGGAGGATTTTAAAGCCGTTCTTTTTATGCTCATCATTGTATGACATTTCTTGTTTTTTGTAGGGAGCTAATTGAGACCATGGAACAGAACACCCAGCTACGAAAACATGTGTCTGACCTCATGACTCAACAACAACAACAGGTCAGAGACTCCTTTATGCTGGTCCATGTTTCTTTGATGACAGTGCTGTTTTGCACTGGTGCTTTATGAATTGAGTTTTAACCCATGTTTTTTTTTTCAAAGGTTTCTAATCAGGCAAACCTTGAGCAAAACCTAGTGTCAGCTAAGGAAACCGCAAATGTCTTGGAGCAGAAGATCGAACAGGACAAAGTAGGCGTCTGTGTAGAATTCCTTCACTATGTCTTTGTTCTCATTCCTTCGATCAGCCTCAAGTTAACTGAGAAGCGTCTGGCCCTCCCCTAACGTCTCTTATCGCTCAGGGTGTGGTGCTGGAGCTGATCACCCAGACCAGGGAGCTCCGCAGTGAGCTGAGCGAGAAGGAGGACAACCTGGCTCAGCTGTCTGGGGACATCATGGACCTCACCGTAGGTTTCCTACTACCGTCATACATAACAGTTATTCATTACTATAATATTAATGCATGACATTTTTATACCGCCTTTCGATGATCCCACAGCACTTTACAAGTGATATATATATATATATATTTTACTATGCTATTTTGTTTGTGTCTAATATATCAATGTGTCATGCTGCTTGTGTGCGGCCAGGCGAAGTACAACGCAGTCACCAGTGAACAGGAAGAGGTCCGAGAGCAGAACTCCAGGATGCAGACAAAGCTTCATGATCTGAAGGAGGAAGTGGGGAAGAAGGTGGCCTCCAACCAGATCGAGGTGAGACGTGTTCTCCACAAGCACGACTGTAGGCGTGGGAACGGTGGACATTCAAAGAATCCTGACATATTGCTGAAAGTTGTAAAGCTTCAGGGAGGTGGAAAAGTGGGTGTATCGATAAAAGGTGAATGCAACTAAGTGCAAAGGAAACCTATTCAGCTAATACATTTGAGTAAATGATGACGTGCAGAATCACGTGACTTAAAGGTCACTCAAGCTTCCGCTTGTACGCACACAGGGCTGCTACCAGAACTCTTCCACCAGCCCGTAGCTGTAACGTTAGCTGTTCCAAACTCTCCATTTCCGTTGCCCAGTGTGCTCTCTGTGGAAAAAAAGTGCAATACAATTAGATGAAAACGCACCTAGAGTCTATTCTTATTGTTATTATTCTGTCATAGCACTTCCGTAGTCAATCACTTCTAACAAAGTATGCTTTCTAAAGCAAACACCCTCTGGTTGTGTCCCCTAGGTGGAGCTGTTGCAGGATGAAGTTCTCTACGCCACAGAGGAAGTGGACCGGCTCACCAAGGTGTTGGGTGAGCAGAACGGTCTCCTGCAAAGCTTTCAGGAGCAAACCACCCAGAAGGATTCCATGATCCAGAGCCTGCAGCAACAAGTACGTTATTAGATCTTCATCACAGAGACACGGCTTATTTTGGCAAATAAAGTATACCAATGTGGTGTCGTTTAATTCAAACACCTTTATTCAAACCAGTTGAAAAAACAGGAGGAGGCCGTTGAGAAAGAGACACGAAAAAGTGGCTTCAACCTCCTTCAGGGTGGGGTGTTCACACCCAAGTCTTTACCTCGGGTAATGGACTCTTCTTTTTGTTCAGAACGAACATTTTCTTTGCTGTACCATTTTAAAGCTTATTGTTTTTCTTTCGTCTTTTTTGAAGACCCCCTGCACGCCCAGGAGCTCCACCACGGGCCTGAGCCAGATGCTGGAGCGACGTGAGCTGGAGAGCCGCCGCTCCTCCATGATGACCATGGAGGTCCTCCTCGCGGAGCACAACTCTGAGCGGTCCGCCAAGAACGCAGAGATCCAGAGGCTCAAGGTCCGTTCACGTCCTGCACACCGCCCAAAGCACAGCTTTTTACATTCATTCAGCCACTTCCAGCACTAAGCTTAAGCAACTATGCTGCATTTTGCTTTTATTAGACCAGAGAAAAAAAGGAATTGAGACACAAATATCTATATTTAATAGTGCCCTGACCAAGGCCAGCAGCAGCATCAAAAACAACGTTTCAGACGGACAACAATCAACATTCAATCAGCACAATAAATAAAAATGAAGTCTAAGTAATCGCAGAACAACAGGGAAGAAAAAGAAACACACGGACAGGTCAGCGAGGCCACCTCTCGTTCCTTCAGTTGATTTGAACACATATATTGACACTAGCTCACCACTTCATGAGCCAAGTGTTCCAGGTGTAAGGTGCAAAGAGGCCTTTTTTCCCGCTCCTGTACGCACTTTGTGTACAGACTGATGGACATGGTCCTGGGAAGTTCAGTAGTTAAATTCCAGTCCGTAGTCTTGACCTTCCTCCTGCTTCCCCCTCCATAGACTCAGCTGAGCGACATCCAGGCTCTGCTGGACCTGTTCTACAGAAAGCAGGACCAGTCCGAGCAGAATGGGAATAACCAAGGGTCAGTCGTTCTCCCGGTCTTCCTGGAAGCGATTTCCATAGAGCATACATCAGGTTGTCATGAAGATCAACGGTACAAACGTTTTTTTCTTGTGTTTTGGTCTGCAGTGAGCTACTGAATGAAGCCATCAAACAGGCCATGCTCAGAGAGCTGCAGGAGGAGAGGGCTGAGAAGGTTTGTCTGTCAGTTCAATTAAACAGCTCTTTGCTGGTTATGTCCCAACATGTCTTCGTTCCGTACTCATTGTTTGTTCCCATGTCTGTCAACAACAGAGCACTGCAACACAGAAGCTCTCAGAAGCCCTGAAGAGGTAAACACAAGTCTTGTTCTGACGAGTCTTGTTTCACGTAAATGTTATCAAGTGTTGGATGTACCGATCTTTACAAGCATGGGTTCTCATTGATGGGGGTCCATTGGTGTTGGTTAGGCTGCAGGCCCAGGAGTCCATGTTGGCCCAGTCTCAGACCTGTGTCCAAGAGCTCACCAGTGAACTGAGGAACCGCTGTCTGGAGCTGAGAGAGCTAAGCCTGAAGGATCAGGAACAAGAGAAGCTCCTCAATGTAAGAACACTGTTTATGTTTGGTATTGTATATCAAGACTTGTGAGCTTGGGGGATTTCAGTTTCCTAACTCCGTGTCTCACAGGAGGTTGAGGTTCTCCGCAAACAAGTGGACCACTTGTCAGAAGAGAACGGCAAACTTGTGGGCCACAAGAACCACAAGCAGAGGATTGAGTATCTGGTGAAGCTGAAAAAGGACAACTCCAAACTTCAAGAGGTGAGGAATATTTGCTATTTGTTGTTTCTTTTTTAGACATGTTAACGATACAACTCTGATCAATTTAAAAATGCCTAAAATCTTTTTTCCTAAGGAAAACGAAATGCTCCGCTCTGAAATGATCTTATTACGAGACGGCGTGTGAAGCTCTCCAGAGGAAATGGTCTGGACTCGTGCAGCTGTCCTTCACACTTGTTTCTGAAGACACACAACTGTTCAATTCAATACAATGCTTCTGGGATCGAAGGCATTGTACCTCTTAAGCCTATTTTGAACTGTACCAATGGTGTCTTCATAGCTCTAGTACTGTCTCAAAGGCCTAGACTGTAGTAGTACCTCCTTATTTTGGTGTCTTTTTATTTCAGTAACTAATTAACTGTACAGCGTTTTTATTGTAACTGATGGTGCTTGGACTGGATGCTATGAATTTGGTGTTCAGTTTGAATGTCAAGATTATTTGTTCTTGTCATTTTTTTTTTAAAATAATGCCGTTTTAAATAAATTCTTTTCTTGAATTCTTGAAGGTTTCTTTTAATTTAAAACGCAATCGAAAAAGCTAGTTTAAACTTTCCACGACATCAGCCAATACATCAATGCAACCACCAGGTGGCGAAGTAAGCAGCATTTGAAATTCGACATCGACATTGCACTAGCGTTAGACCAATTCGACGTGCTGTAACAAGTGTTTCATTCAATTTCTGTTTATCCTGTTAAATATGAAGACTGCTATTACCGCAGAACAGATTGCCGAGTGGTTTACCTTAGGGTCCCAGTTCACCAATATTAGAATTACAGATGAAGCCACAAAAGAGCCGGAGGTGACATCTCCAGTACGGAGTTGGTAAGTTAAGTTGCCGCAGATTTGATTTTGTAGGCCGTAGGCCTAGTTACATCACCCTCGTGTTGTAACGTTAAATTAGTTAGTTATATCTTGACTACAGTTATTGCAGGCAGAAATGCAATTTTAATGGTAAATATTGCTTAAAATGTACTTTCTAGCCAAACAATGTGACCTCGCAGGTGTGGTCTGACGAGGCCAATCACCTATTTTAATGTCTCATTTTTCGAATTTTATTTTTAACAAATGTGTTAAGAAATCTGTTATGGAAAAAACGACGACGACACAAGCTAAAAGGAAATTTATTTCACAACGACGGTCCAGTTCTTAGACGTGAAGAGTAAAATTTTCGAAAAGGGTTTTTACATGACGTCACAGCGCAATGACCTCCATTTTGGAAGCATAGAGCGTTGGACTCACTGTGTTGGTAGTCATGTGTTTTTGTTAATTGTTTAGTTATTAATCGTGAAATGATTTATCATTATGGGGAGACATTGGTGGTGAACGCGCCATGTTTATAGGTCGCTGCCTCAGTTGGTCAATAGTCTTTTTCTGCAGTTCTAGAACCCGAGTGTTTTTGAAAGATTTAAATATTAATTTCTCTCCAAGTACTAAGTTATAGTAGTTTTAGGTTAGGTTTATTCCACCCAAATACTACTGAAACTGCAGCCTCTAACCCAAGAACACACTACTCCTGTTGGTTCTGTCTCACGAGAAGGGGTAGTTACTGGTGTAGTTAGTTACTGAGAAGGCGTAACGTAACTTCACGTTCCTTATAACGTAACGTTAATTGAACGTTATTTTGCTAAGTGCAAAATACATTGTTTTTGCCTCACCATGGCATGGGGTCACTGTTTATACAAGGTTCTATGGAAGCATATATGTAGCAAAATTCAAATGGCAATGCAATTTGCAATTCAATAAGTCATTGCATTATGCAATTGACAATTCATTATGCAATTTAATAATGTAATTTGATCATTCGTTATTCAAAGTGCATTTTAATATGCAAAGTGATAATGAAATCCTCAATTCAATTTGCAAAAGTTATAACGATAAAAATAGAAATAACATTTTGACACATTTTTTGACCGCCTTTATTCAAATGGAAAATAAATAACGCTCCCGTGATTGCAATGCACTTCGCCACGCTCCATGTGTCGCAAAATTCAAATGGCAATTCAATCCGCAAAACGCTTTGCAAAAGCGAAAAGCGTCTGGGCGGGAACTACGTCACTTCCTCGTCATTTCCTTGTTTATGTCCGTATGGTGTCAGCAATGGAGGAGATTGTCGCTGCGCTCCGAAGTTTGGCAGATGATGTGGCGGTTTGCACGCCCTCCTCCCGTACGATCCGGATCGTACGGGTGTTGACGCTGTTTCGGGCCCTGCTGCCCGCTGCTCCTCTAGAGCTGCAGCGGCCTCCCGAAGCAGATTCGAACACGATTCGAGCGTCTGATAGGAGCAAAATCTTTTGCAAAGCGTTTTGTGGATTGCATTGCCATTTGCGGATTGAATTGCCATTTGAATTTTGCGACACACGGAGCGTGGCGAAGTGCATTGCAATCACGGGAGCGCTATTTATTTTACATTTGAATAAAGGCACTCAAAAAATGTGTCAAAATGTTAAT
>OOFG01006066.1:11347-27376 GCA_900323295.1 Molva molva
CCGTGGCCAACCGCGCTCTCCATCCCCTCCATTCGGTCGACGGCGTGGAGGTGTCCTCCAGGTGCTTCGGCTGCTGGCCCCTAAGGTCACTCATCGTGTTTTGTCACCCGCAGGGATCTCACGGAGAGCAAGGACCCGCTGGTGTGAACGGACCTGCTGGACCCCGAGTAAGTTCTGCTCTCGCACATTGTCCCCACCACCACTACCACCACCACCACCACTACCTCCATCACCTCCACCAATCTTGTCTACCGGAAGTCTCTGGTGTACCTGGTGGCTGTATGATAATAACACGACGCCAGAAGGGGGGATACGTTGCAGTGTTGAGATGAAGCACTGCACGTCTGTCCGTTCTGCTGCACAGTGGGGGTGTGTACGGACGGGTGTCGGTGGGTGAACAGAGCTGACTCATCTCTTGATCTCCGCAGGGACCCTCTGGATCCAACGGAGCCGCCGGTAAGGACGGCATGAACGGTCTTCCCGGACCCATCGGACCCCCCGGACCCCGTGGTCGCAATGGAGAGATGGGACCCGCTGTACGTGTCACTCAAATATCTCAATGTTATAGACGTATAAAAACATGGCTGCCAGTGTGTGTACAGAGGGACACACACACACACACACACAGAAAAAGAGCAGTGTTGACCTCTGTGCCTTTTGCCCTGGATGTAGGGTGCTCCCGGTCTCCCCGGACCCCCCGGCCCAGCCGGACCCCCCGGCAGCGGCTTCGACTTCGTCAGCCAGCCCCTCCAGGAGAAGGCCCCCGATCCCTTCCGTGGCGGCCACTACCGCGCTGACGACCCCAACATGATGCGTGACCGCGACAACGAGGTCGACACCACCCTCAAGACCCTGACCCAGACCATCGAGAACATCCGCGACCCCGAGGGCAGCCAGAAGACCCCCGCCCGCATGTGCCGTGACCTGAGAATGTGCCACCCCGAGTGGAAGAGCGGTACGTGGCGCGCCCGCATTCACGGAGCTCCATCCATGAGTAGTTAGGGTGGAGCTCAACCATCCATGAGTAGTGAGGATGGAGCTCAACCATCCATGAGTAGTGAGGATGGAGCTCAACCATCCATGAGTAGTGAGGATGGAGCTTCAACTATCCATGAGTAGTGAGGATGGAGCTCAACCATCCATGAGTAGTGAGGACGGAGCTCAACTATCCATGAGTAGTTAGGCGCACACCCTGAGCTCCATCCATGAGTAGTGAGGTGTTACGGTGCTGCTAATAGCTCTTTTATGACAGACCTGGTAACAACAAGCATTCTATTGTAACTCTACACTCTTGGGGGGAAACCAAGTTCAGACTGTGACATGTGATACATTCGTGATTAAGGAAATAACTAAGGGAAAAGAGGAAGATAGGTAGATCCCGATTTTGTCATTCACCCTTCCTTTCATTGTAGTCCCATTCCTTTACAATGTCGTCATGGGCTGTGTTTCTAATGGTGTCGCTGGTCTGTGTTGGGAAACAGGCATGTACTGGGTGGATCCCAACCAGGGCTCCTCTCTGGACGCCATCAAGGTCCACTGCAACATGGAGACCGGCGAGACCTGCGTTCCCCCATCCGAGTCCGTCGTGCCAATGAAGAACTGGTACCAGAGCAAGAACATCAAGGAGAAGAAGCCCGTGTGGTTCAGCGAGTCCATGACCGGTGGATTCCAGGTAAACAAGCCACCAAACAAGGATGATCTTAAACAATTCAAAAGTAGTCCTAAGACATAATGCTACTGTAGACACTGCCTTCAGAAACCGTTTCAGCCAGTACAGCTTCCCAAGGTTTCTTCCTTGATAACTAAGGGACTTTTTCCTTGCTCTTTGAGGGGCTATAGGGTTAGTGGATTACTTGGATTAAGGGCTTGTATTAAAATTTGAATTGACTGACGATAGCATAAACTGGAATGTATTGAGTTGGGAACAGACCAGCACTGCCCTTGAATAACCCCTCTCTCTCTCTCTTTCTCTCTCTGTCTCTCTCTCTCTCGTACAGTTCCAGTATGGCAGCAATGGCGCTGACCAAGAGGATGTCAACATCCAGATGACCTTCATGCGCCTGATGTCCAACCAGGCCAGCCAGAACATCACCTACCACTGCAAGAACAGCATTGCCTACATGGACGCCTCCACCAGCAACCTGAAGAAGGCGCTGCTGCTGCAGGGCTCCAACGATGTGGAGATCAGAGCCGAGGGAAACAGCCGATTCACATACACCGTCAGCGAGGATGGCTGCACGGTGAGACTCTACTCCGCTCTCCGCTCTGCTGTCCGCACACTCGCTTCTCTACTCTCTTGTCTACTCTACTGTCCGCACACTCGCTGCTCTACTCTCTGATCACTACCCTCCTCTCCTACTCTACTCTCCCAGTCTCCTTTCCAACTCTGCTCTCTACACTCCACACGCTCCGAGTTCCGACACAGAAGCTGAAACTGAGTCCCCTATGGCTCATAGTTTCATTTTAATTAAACTCAAAAACACACAACTAGATTGCCTCTACCTGGGCATCTTTACACGTATGTGAACGCTGTTAAAGATCGACTTAATATGGCCTCATATTCATTTTGTTTGTTTCTCTTTCCCTCTACAGTCACACACTGGCTCATGGGGCAAGGCAGTCATCGACTACAAGACATCGAAAACCTCTCGCCTGCCAATCATTGACATTGCTCCTATGGATGTTGGCGCCGCTGATCAGGAATTCGGCGTTGAAGTTGGCCCCGTTTGCTTCTTGTAAAAAAATCAAAGAAATATGGACATGAAATTGTTGTTTTTTTTCTAGCGGTCATCTCTAAACCTTTTTTCTATGCATTCAAAACTCATTCGGCTGCCATTGGTCAAAAAACTACTAGACTGAAGACATTTTTTCAAACACAAGAAGCATTTTTGATGTTGGGGACTGCTACATCAACCGAAACCGACTACAAGGACACTTTAAAAGAATCTTTTCCTCTGGCAACAAGAAAATAATATATACTTGTGTAAAATTTCCCCCCGGAGTTTGAAAAACAAACAAAGCAAAACAAAAAAGTTCGACACGATGAACCACAGGTGACTTTTGCCATTTTTTTACCACTGCAGAAGGACATTGAAAATAACAATTGATGTGTACCATTTTCTGGTGTTAAATAAATTGTAAAAAGTGTGAAGCGTCTTCTTGTTTTACATTTGAAAGAAACAATTTAGCTGTTGCCCAGACAACGTGACAAACAGCAACAACAAGACCTAAAAAGTCATCTTCATTTCGATTCCTTTTGAATGGCTACCTCATATTAGAAGTCACCCCGAACTTTTCAACACACAAGGGTACATTTTACACAACAAGCCAATTGGCCCAGGCTAGGGGGAATTCAAAAGCCTTTCACAGTGCTATTATCCACTCAGAAGGCCGGATATTGGTGTTGAATAGGAAAGTACATCACTCCCATAATGTAACTATTGCCACTAATGCCTGCAGAAACTTTGGTGCTAATGGATTTGAATTAACGATCTTGTTTTCTATGCGGTGCAATTGTTTTCTTCTTCAGTGTTGGTTGGATGACAGAGGTCCAAAACAGTGACACATACAGATCTGATGCTTGCAACCATGTCTTTGTAGCGAAGAGCATTTACCTCTGGTTATCATTTCCATGCCAATGTGTTTTTTTACTTTCCAATTCTTCTGTATGCCCCTCTGGGTTCATCCCCTCCCCCTTGTTTTTCTCACTAAACAGTACACCTTTCCAATCACTGCATTCATGTTGTTCGTGTTGATTGCTTTATTTCTGCAAAGGGTTTCTAAAAAAAAAACTAAGCAGACCCACTCTCATGGTTTTAGAGGAGAGATTCTGTACTTATTCTGTACATGTATAATAAATCAAGATGTTTTTAATTATTGTGAATGCTAAAATAAAGCATGAGAAGTGGTCTACTCAATGGCTGGGTTTTCGCTGTCTTGTTTGCAACTGTTGTGAAACTGGGAATGGATAGATACTTCATCCATTCTGACTGAATCAAATAGTATTGCAGATGTGGTGTAGATAGTTGTGTGCTGTTGTTTTTAACCTCTACAGGTTAAAAAACACTTTAGAATCCAATTGTTCCACAACCGTTGCTGAGAGCTTTTCTGACAAGCAGCAGCGAAAACAAAAAGACCACTTCTGTCCAACTTTACAGCTTCAAAAACCAAGCCTTGAATTTGACAAAAAACATGCATTGGTTTTCAATGTAAAAAGCTTGGGATCACCTTCCAGAAGAGGAAGGAAAATTAGACATGTAAAGACCCAACGAGAATACCTTTTGGCATGCCAAAATGTGTATAACCCAAACTTAAGTGATATGGATAATATAAATAATACAGGCCTACTATCCACAATACAAAAACCGACCATTTAATGTAAGCCTTAATGTAATTATTAAAGCTCTTTCACTTGGAGTACATGGCTAAGGACATATAACACCAATTAGTAAAAATGTCAGAATATAGATGTGTTAAGGTGTACAAGAAGCACTTATTTAAAATATATATATCAAAATGAGACAAATAGTGAACATAAAAAATAATAATTTAAACAATACCCTACCCATTCAAACTTATTTCACACATTAAACTATTTACAGAGGTAAAATACCTGTAAAACACAAACAAATGAAATGGATAAACCTATAGCCTATTGTTTTTTATACAGCTAGGCCACCATGACAACATAGAAAACGATTTGTGACAAGGGTTAACCATGTTAAAACATTCGAATTTCCATGTTTTGAAATGTAAATAATTTTCGATTTTCGAATCCCAACAAGTTGGTAGGGCTCTCCTGCGCCCCCTGGCGGCCTTCACTTTAAAACACAATTCTTTCCTAATCCTGAGGTACAAATAAGCATAAACAAAAGTCTATTTCTAGGTCATTATTAGTCAAAATCCACTCGTCTGCTCTGCTTGATTGTTGAATGGAGCTTCTTCTGTTGCAGGCGCTCTTTGTTCCTCTTCTCTATTCTGCAGAACCCAAGACACATTGTATTTAAAGGATAACTGTTAATACCATATGGTAGGTCCCTTATTGAGTCATACAGAATATGACATGATATTACAATATTACAAGTCAAGTCCAACTATAGCCCAAATACACTCATGACTTTATGGGCCTTGAGTTAGGAATGCAATATCTGAAAATGACCACGAAAAAAGAGAATCTCCCCCTGGTACACTATTAAGCATGTCCAATTGAAAGCCTACATCAGTCACTTGCACTTCTTCTACTTGTTCAACAATGTGAAACATACCTGTATAATTATGTTGTACAAGTCATAAACAGGGCTTTGGCTGGTCAACTAACTAACTAAAATAACTAACTCTAAATCTGCAACAAATACTACTAATACTATTTTAATATTCACACCTGTGACTGACATCACAAATGAGAAAAAACTGTTTACCTCAAAAATGTTTTAAAGGATCTGGACAGTTTGTTAGGAACCCAGGCTGTTGTTGACATTGATTTACATCTCAATATAGACAACGTCACAAATTAACTTTGGCAAACCGGCCGGTCCTTTGAGTCTTTTTAAGATTCCACCACTTTATTTGTTTTATACCAGAGAGGAATTTATTTCTTCCTATCAATTTAGCTGCAGACACGTGCTATTCTCTGCTGCAAATCCATAGGCTGTTTTTGATGCTTTCTTACTGTTTAATCAGTGTCTTAATGTATATGTTGTGTAGTGAGCTATGATTATGCCCTCTTGGAATGGGATGTATGGTACATGTCTCGGTGTGATTGTGCGCATGTGGGACAGACATGTTTCTCGCTTGGGGATAAAATAAAGCATATCTAAATATAACGTAATGTAATCTCTCTGAAACTTTCACACTGAACGTTGTTTATTTGAATTGTTCTCAGTGCTTAGTGCACTAAAGGTGCGTTCAGCCCCTCTCACCTGACAGCCCTAAGGGCAAGGTCATCGGGCGTGGGTTCGCGTGGCTTCTCGCTGGCCTCCGCTATGATGTTGGAGATCTTCTGAATGCAGTCCTCCAGGTTGCGACGCTGGCTCCTGCTGAGCTCGGACGTCACCAGAAGCTCCCCTGCCTTGTTGATGCGGTTCTTGCTCTGCTCCATAAAAAGGAAAAATAAATGAAAACATACTGTGTCTGAATAGATACTGCTCAAGATGGACTAAAATGAAATTGTATGAATTTGCATTTGCACTTTGGCAGTAACCACTAACCAATTCAATGATTTTTTGTCGAACATCTTGTGGGATCCAGTCTGCTGTCTGCACATGGAATCGGATCTCTGCTTTTGTGTTGACTACAGTGTGAAGAAAAAGGCACATCAAAACGTGACAAGGTGACATGCTGCAAACTCTGAATTAGTGAAAGCTACTGGCTTTAATGTTAATCTATTGGATGTTTCACATAGCGGACTCACCTTTGTTGACATGCTGTCCGCCAGCACCACTGCTTCGACTGTACGACACTCTGAGGCGATCTACAGCATAAATATACACTCAGTACAAGGTTAATATACCGTTCCGATTTTACACTTAAAGGTGCATGTAGAAAACAATACATTTTGTGGATTATCTATGAATAAATATATATCTACCGATAGGAATATGCATTCTGGCAACCTGTAACGTTAAAAATAGATTAGTCAAGAAGTGTTAAATAGTATTGCGTTAAGCTCATTCCTAAAGCAAATGTCATGAATTTACCTGTGAATTATCTCTTCGCAACGTGTAACCAAGACTTGAATAGATGCCCTGTTTTAAGAAATTGCTGGTTTTAGCACTCTTTAATCTCGCAGGTTGAGGTAATAAATGGTAAATAAATGAACGAGAAAGTACATAACGTTGTGCAAAGGAGGTCGCCATGTTGAAGTTTTGCGGCGGCTGCTGCTTCTTTACGGCATTTAAGGAGGCAACTAAACTGGCAAGTCATGGCACGTCATATAAATTGTACATTTTTAGAGATAAACGATACATATTGTGGGGGTTTTCTGAGTTTTTTGTATGCTTTATTTTTGTCACTTGAACGGAAATTTGGTTATAATGCAAAGAACACTCATTCAGAAAAAGACAGGTTCTACCGAGATTTGAACTCGGATCGCTGGATTCAGAGTCCAGAGTGCTAACCATTACACCATAGAACCGATATGAAACACTCTTCGAGATATAACTAAACATATGTATTATATTGAGACGACAGCTATGTCACTCAATATAGTATTGATCAATACTATTGTGCATCGTGGTCAATAGGCATTATCATTTATATGTATCCCATTTATCATCTGAATAATTCCCACGTTTCTACAATATCTGCATTATTTCAAAACAGATTAGAGGTAGATATTGAAAGTCAAACACATTTACATTTGGAAATAGACAAATAAATTAAATTATACACCAGTTATGCATTGGAAATATATATAAGCAGAGAGAATTTCTACGTAGATGTTTTTAAATTGCCTGCGTTTTGATCCTGCATAAACTAGATACGGGAGCATGAAAATAAGATTCACCCCAGATGGGACTCGAACCCACAATCCCTGGCTTAGGAGGCCAGTGCCTTATCCATTAGGCCACTGGGGCTTGTTGAGCCACTCTATAACACTAAATGAATATGGCATTATATAATTATGTCAAACCTACAAAGATTGTAAGCTGGTCAATCCGTTTTACTTACGGGATGAATATTACTGGTTTATTTGTATGTTGTTTTGAAATGTTGATCAATTATTGGGATGGGTTTAGCATTGGTATAGATCATTGCAAAAACAGTATTTTAATACAAATCAGGAAATAACGACAACATTACAAGACAGATTCATGACGCCCAAGAACCAAAGGAGTACTGACTAACTAATGGCTCGAGACGCTGACAGGAACGACGGTACGCCTGGAACGGAATGCTCCCAGTGGGCGTTATTCGCGAAGAAGAAGGCGGGACTTTCAGTTACATGGGTTTAGTGGCAGAGGCGAGATAGAGGAAAGGACCGATACTTAATGTTTACTCTCCTTGTCGTTGTTGTTATATTGTCATTTTCTTATCGTTCTCGCGTCAGGGACAGTTAACTGGCGAGCAGAGCTCATAGGAAGGCCGATACCGGAAATTGCGTCGCGGTAGACCGGGATAACGCTAGAATTCAGGATCCTCTCTCAGCCTGCGTCTGCGCTGAAACGGAATCAGTTGCTCCTCGTCTTGCTAGCTGCTGCTGAACCCAGGCAACTGGAGGAATGGTTAGCGGCTAACTTTTTTCGTTTCTGATTGATTTCTTCAAAAATATGAATTTACTACCATCCAATCCGCATGGGAACGGGCTCCTTTACGCGGGATTTAACCAGGACCATGGTGAGGAATTGGCACAATGCACCAAACCACCCTAAAAACAGCGCTACTAGCGTCTAACGTTTAGCTGTGACTCGTCTACTCGGGTTAGCGGGGTCGATAGCCTTCTTTAGCTAGTTCCGAAGCCCATGACAAACACGACTTTCTCACGTCAACACACACTTTACACCCACAGCGATATATACCCATATATATATTATAGACACATAGCGGGCTAACCTTGTAAAAATGTACTAGACTACATTTGCTAATGTTATGTTGCAACACCACTAGCTCCTTCGCGAGGATTTTTGTTGTGTTAGCTCCTGAGCTACTGAGCCAGGCCACACAGGGTGAACACGGCTGTCATTCACATGCAGAACCACGTTAATTGATAAATTGATCACATTCCATCTTACTTTGGCGGTGTTAACGTTAGTTGATCCCGGGTGATGGTGACAGTGTGGGTTAGCACAAGGCTAACAAGACCCAATACGGTGTGTGTGCGATGGGGTGGAAATGGTTTTAATATAACAGTGTGACATTTTCGGCTGATACAACCTAGTTTTTGTTTGTTTAAGGCTGACAACGCTCACACCTGTCAGCCAACATACTGTTGACACTCACTCTCACACACTCATTCAAAGTCTAAATACAATATAATGCTTTCCTTTCATATTATTTTTTTTCCGTCCATAAATCAATCGTACAGTGTACGATTGATCGTGGAAGTAATTATCTGTATTTTTACCATTTCGGACACTGCTACATTATGCCATTATTCTATCAAGAAAACAATCCATTTTGAGCTGATACGATTTCTGTCTAGGTTGCTTCGCCTGCGGAATGGAGACTGGATTTCGTGTGTACAACACAGACCCCCTCAAGGAGAAGGAGAAACAAGGTAACAATGGTAGGGATGATATTACATATAAGGAGATTGGATATTATTCGTAATGTATGTTGTATTTTAATGATAAACTGGTGCGTCACACATCGTTGTTTTTATTATTACATTGTGACAATTTTAGCACAGGTTTTCTCAGTCTGAAAAATCTTTGTCATAGAACACATTGCAGCAGTTGCACGAAAAGCATTTATCATGCATGTACTAGCAATAGAATTTACAATAAACCCAGCCATTCGTTCTTATGCACACAGGGCCACAGCACTCTGACAGCAAACTCAAAGGTACACGCCGTTGATGAGCTGTAATCTCGTTACTCACTGGTGACTAAGGGTTATAGGGGGGGAAGTCAATGGTTTAACGCACCCAACACCGTAAGAGACTGGAGCATGTGACTCAGCACATGACCCTCTTTGCACCTCTTCGGCCAATAGAGAAAAGAGTTATGGTACATGAACTTCGTTGGTTATCGTGTAGACTACTTCTCTCTCCAGTGCTGACTGTCATTGTAGATTGCTCTGATGACACCTTCAAAATTATTGGTTTGTTTCCCAAGCATGCCGTTACACCCATTTCTCTGTTTGGATTGTGGGGGATGAATTTCTTGTCACTGTGGTCTGATGTATGCAGCAGTTTGGAAACTTGCCCCTTGACTAACCTCTGGGACTGAAATCAAACTGTAACTAAACTCCTGTGAATGTCCTTTTTTTATTTTCCTAAAGGGATGAATTTATACTTTTTGGTTGAAAATCACATCATCCTCATCAATGGCTGTATCCGTAATCAACTACTGCAATTGGGCACTGTTGTACCTGTCTGTGTCTTTAATGACCAAGGGCATGTTTCTTTTGTGTTGGTTCAGAGTTCCTGGAGGGCGGGGTCGGCCATGTGGAGATGCTGTTCAGGTGCAACTACCTGGCGCTGGTTGGAGGCGGGAAAAAACCCAAGTATCCTCCAAACAAAGGTACGGCTACATCTCTTTTTTTTTTTTTTTTTTTTTCGCAATACCAAATTAGGAATTTTGTTCACCATAGTTGGTTCTATGGGAGCTTGTGTGACCCAGGGTTAATGGTCAAACTCACTTCCGCAATATTTATCCCTGAGTCAGTGTTCCTGTTTTTTTGTTATTGTTAACATTGTTAACTGTTGTAAATGTGTAACACTAAATGTACTGTTGGAAACGTTGGTGAAACTATACAAAGCTATAACCACGGTGCCAAAAAATGGTTACCATAGTTGGTTGGCAAGTCTTTTTTTATCATCCAATCCAGCCAAAGGAATATATGGTCCTAAGCAGGTCTCGACAACATCCTACAACCCAAATGTGTTTCACATTATGGTCCAAAATGCCAGACCCCCCTATCCTGAGGCGGTCATGCTTGCAGTGGGATTTGATCTCAGGATAAAGGTGTGTGGGCTACGGTCTGGTCCAATGTGGACAAATAACTGGCTGTGTTATTAAAACCATGCACCCCCACCGAGGCCACTTCAACATGCACACTAGTCCACCTATATGCACACTAGTCTCCTTATATGCACACTAGTCTCCCTATATGCACGCTAGTCTCCCCACTAGTCTCCCTATATGCAAACTAGTCACCCTATATGCACACTAGTCCACCTATATGCACACTAGTCTACCTCTATGCCCACTAGTCCAACTATATGCACACTAGTCTCCCTATATGCACACTAGTTTCCCTATATGCACACTAGTCTACCTCTATGCACACTAGTCTCCCTATATGCACACTAGTCCACCAATATGCACAGGATATAACTGTGTAAATGGATGGGGGGAAAGTATGTATGTACTAATGGAGCACTTGCTTCCGCACCATGGTAAAGTTTCCTCTTCGATTTTCATTATATCCGACGTTCTGTATTTACCGTCAAAATGTCCATTGATTTAATATTTCCCATGAATGAAATAGTGAAACGTCTTCACCTCCAGCTACACTCTGAAGTATGTTATATGTAGTGGGGACACGATATCTCGACATGGATGTGGCCACAGAGTTCCAATTCAAGTCTGTTCGGTTTATCTGATCTTAGAATCTGCATTGGAATGACGAAGGACACCAAGGGCCGTGGGCTCTCCTTTACCTCTTTTATATAGTCTCTTTTTCATGCTTCAATGTGCTTGCATTGCACTGTGCATTGCTCTGCATTTCTCTGCATCTGCAGAGCCTGCAGTTTTTCTGCGATACACACTCAAGGCAACTGTCTTTCCTGAGACGACATCTTAAATGAAAACGGAGTAAACAAACGATTTCCCCCCCATGGCTGGTGGTGTCTTTTGTTGTTTTGTTTCTGTTTGCCGGGACTCTGTTAGGACACGCTGATTGATGGTAATGCTGGTTATTAGACTAACCCTCTGGTGGAGCGGTCGGGCACAACCTTTAAGTATTGTGTGGGGGTGTGTTGGTTTGACTCTGATCTTCTCTGATAGTGATGATCTGGGACGACCTGAAGAAGAAGACTGTTATTGAGATTGAGTTCTCAACAGAAGTCAAGGCGGTGAAGCTTCGGCGGGACAGGTAAAGGCATGCTGTGCTTTCTTGGCTTCCGTCAATTAATTCTCGTTTATAAATCAATTAATAAAATAATTTGCATTTTTCTTTTGTTTTTAGTTTTAAGCTGCTGTTTGTAGGATTTGAGAGTTGTTAAAGAGAAAGGGCAGAAGAGAGCAAGATTTCAAAAAATAAATAAAATTACAACCAAAGAAATTTCCCCTCCCTATCTGCTCCCTTCCTCCCTACGTTTATCCACCGTTGACGACTGTTGCATTCACGCACCGTTGATTAGCAGGAAAGATGGATTCCCTGATTGGTCAAAAATGACCCGGCAGTGGTCTAAAATCTAGAGGGTTTCAAACACAGGCAGGCACGCCATCAACCAGAACAGATACTCACAGAACATTTCACTCACTAATAGCTGACGGATGGCGTAGACATTCCTACCAAATTACACTTAAATGATCTGAATTGTCTTAAACCTTCCCTACTGCACCCTTTCTAATCATGTCACCTGTTCCACACGGCTAAAGTAGTGGTTGCAGCAGACATATGGAAAGGTCAGAAGGCACTGGCTTTCCTGTACAGGATGAGTCAGCAGCCACATTCTTGTAAAGACTGCACATGTGGTATTTAAGATACGAACACGATGGCACTGATGCCATCGTGATGGCACTGATGGCACTGATGCCTGATCAGTTTTACAAACACAAAGTATATTCCATGAGGGGGCTGGTTTTCAGCCATAACAAGAACCCTTTAGAGTCACTGAGGGACAATCGACGGACGATCAAAGCAGCTTGCCGGCTGCAAACCCAGCAAGCCAAAGTCAACAGCAGTGGACATGAACAGGATGTGTCCTTACTGACGTTAGGATCCCTTGACGGAGGTTAACCTGTATTCTGATCACGAACACACAACCATATGCTGTGGTTCCAGGGAGGTCCCCTCCACATTTACCTAGAAGTGTAGCTTATACATCCTGTATTCATGATTTCATATAGTTTCCGGCTGTACCAATAAGAATCCTTTGCTTTTATAACTTTATGGCTGTCTTTTTATTATGTGTTTGTGTGTCTGCGTGAAGATATTGTTGTAATGTTTCAATACCTTTCACAAAATCCCCCTACACCAGTTGAATGCATAGCAATAAAGTGATAAGCACTTTCATCAGGCAGGCACCTCTCCTGGACATTCTCAGTTTCCGATGTGTATTGTGTAAAACCGTCTATGGACTTTATTATGTTATATTGGTTTTGCCGCTCATACCCTACCCCTTTAACAAATATTTACAATGCATGTTTATTAACTAGTGGGCTCAAGGAAGTTGCCACCAGGATATACACTAGTTAAATATCTCTGATATTTCTGAAGGAACAGAAATGCCACACAGATACATATGCTCTTTCACCCACCGGACACACCCTTCCACTCACACAGACGACACACAGCGTCTTCTACATGTAGCCATGTCCACACCATGCCTGTCACCACACAGTCCACCAGACCAGTTATAACAGAGCTCCTCTACGTCACGGTCTCCTCCTTTCTTCTCGTTAGTTTTTGGGAGTTTTATTCGCAGGTGTGTATGTGAAAGGTGTTTCTCCTGGTCCTCAGGATCGTGGTGGTGTTGGACTCCATGATCAAAGTGTTCACCTTCACCCACAACCCCCACCAGCTGCATGTGTTTGAGACCTGCTATAATCCCAAAGGTCAGTCTGCTGTGCGGCTCTCAGCCCTCTGTTGCTAATGCCCAGCCTGTCCACTCTGCCGTTAGTAGCGCTTTCGTTTTTAACCTTTCACTTACTTTTTGTATAATAATTGATTAATACTGATATTTACCATTTAGTTAATAATTAATAATATCAAAATGATAATACCCATTTCAGTGGGCGTTTATTGGCGCGTTTGTGCCGTCTGTGGCGACAGACTGAATCGATTGTAGGAAATATTCCGTCCGTTCAGAAAGCTTTTCTAAATCTCTTAATAGTATAAAAGGATTCATCAATTCCAATTCAGTTCGGTCCCCATAGACGGTACAAACGAGTATAAAGCAAAAGATCAACCGATATCCGTCACGTGTCATTGTGTCTCACGCACCTTGCCTCCCTCAGGTCTGTGTGTGCTGTGTCCGAACAGCAACAACTCTCTGCTGGCCTTCCCCGGCACCCACTCCGGCCATGTGCAGATCGTGGACCTGGCCAACACGGAGAAGCCCCCCGTGGACATCCCGGCCCACGAGGGCGCCCTCTGCTGCATCGCGCTCAATCTGCAGGGCAACAGGATAGCCACCGCGTCAGAGAAAGTACGCCTATGTACCCGCTGTGCTCAAGATTGGCGCGGTCGCGCAGACCAAAAACAAAAACAGCCGGTTTGCGACCAAATTGCAAACGATCGCCGCAGGGTAGTCATTCAAACAAGTCTGTTCGCGTGTGCGAACAGACCATGTACCATGTGACAGTACCATGTGAATTATTGCTTTTCTTCTCACCGCAATAAGTGTCATTAAAATAAACAGCCAAAGCATCACTCTATAATAATAACAATACAGTGTAATGCAGTTCCACAGCCTATGCAAACACTGCATTTTTGCTTTTAAGTATATCTGGGCCTTAAGACGTTGTTGCTTTGCTGTCAAAAAGCCTCGGTGTCCTTTTTTGATAAGTCACGCTCGCACCCTTCACCCAAAGAGCATTTTCAACTCTCTTTTTGTGGTGGTGTTTCCCCAGGGGACCCTCATCAGAATCTTCGACACGTCCGCGGGGCAGCTCATCCAGGAGCTGAGACGAGGCTCCCAGGCAGCGAGCATTTACTGGTGAGTCTCCTCCTTCCCCCCCCTAACCCCCCTAACACTGCACTACACGGGAAGCAACGAGGACTCAAAGCTGAAAACCACTCCATCGTGCAGCGTTTGGGTTTGAGCTGACCCGTCCTCCAAAAGGCTTATCTGCAAAGCGTAGCAAATCGTTTTACCTCCACATTAGTGATGGCAATGTTAGCTTTTCAGAAATACGTTTTTAGTTCATACGTTCTTTTTGTGTTGATGTTTCGCTTCTACCACTCCCAGAAATGTGATGCGTTTGGTACTAACAGACCTTTTCCGTTGTCTTTCTCCCCAGCATTAACTTCAACCAGGACGCGTCGCTCATCTGCGTGTCCAGCGACCACGGCACCGTCCACATCTTCGCCGCAGAGGACCCCAAAAGAAACAAGCAGTCAAGGTTTTACCAGCTGGCACCTTCTGCCAGCCCTTATAAATAAAGGACTCAATGAATACCTATATCGGAATGATACCTTGATACTAGAAAAGACACAACTTGAAAAGTAGTCAACAGAACTGAGCCGAACCTTTCTTTGTGAGTGGGTGATTGTTCATAACGAAGTGTTCCTCTCTCTGCCCTGCAGCCTGGCGTCGGCCAGCTTCCTTCCCAAGTACTTCAGCTCCAAGTGGAGCTTCTCCAAGTTCCAGGTGCCCTCGGGCTCGCCCTGCGTGTGCGCCTTCGGGACCGAGCAGAACGCGGTCATAGGTACGCTGGGGAACGGCATCCTGGGCGATGATCTCTTGCTTTTTAGATGGAGACTGTGGGAGTGTGCGTGGATGATGGCTGCTTGAAGCAGCCTCACCTGGCCCGAGTCAGACTGATTGGACTCTGAGGCTGGCTGAGGCTGCACAACTGTTGCGCATTGAGTAATCAGTGTGCAGAGGTTAAACCAGCCATCGTCACACACACTCAGGGAGATCTCCAGCGCCATGTATCATTGAATACAAACTTTAACCAAAACGTCATTGTCTGGAGGAGCCCAGTTAAAGTCACCGAGGCGGAGTGTGGCAGCCACCCAGGTGGCGTGTAGCACTGACATCGCTACAGAGACAAACATACTTTAGTTTTTTACTCTTTTCTTTTCATTTTGTTATTTTATGCTTCTGTAAAACAAAAAGATAAATAGTTCTGTATGAATCTCTAGATTTTGATGGCGATTGGATGTTGTCCCCCAACCTGTATTGATTTGAGGGCAATGATAAAAATGAGAAGTTGGTCCAAAGAAAACTGTACAATCATCCAGCAGACACAAGAACTACAAACATGGCACAAATAAAAAAAAAACATCCACAAATTGAGTGCACAACAAAGCAGTTTGTTTTGTCCTGTGCTTGTTGATCTTATGTTAATTCATCTCTGGTTTCCTTCCGTCCATCACTCTTCTCCTGCAGCCATTTGTGCTGACGGCAGCTACTACAAGTTCCTGTTCAACCAGAAAGGGGAGTGTTCCCGGGACGTCTACGCCCAGTTCCTG
>OOFG01006076.1:6750-18313 GCA_900323295.1 Molva molva
AGCAGGATGCAGAGGGGAGAAAGAGAGAGAGAGAGAGAGGGAGAGAGAGAGAGAGAGAGAGAGAGAGAGAGGAAGTGCTTCAGAGGCTGAGGAAGAAACGCAGGATGACAGGTGGTCCCGGGGGGGTTGATCAGCCTGCAACCAGTCTGTCAGTCAGAACTCATCTGGTACCGGCAGAGACTCCATGTCAAACAGCACAGGGCACAGGAGGGACCCTGTGTATGGGCTGGCTGGGATGTGGGTGTATACAGCTGTGATGTGTGCGCATGTGTGCGCGTGTGCATGTGTGTGCGTGTGTGCGTGTGTGCATGTCTGCGTGTGTGTATGCATGCGTGTGTGTGCCTCTGTTGCCTGGTGTCACACAAAGGTGCCATTATTGACACGCCATGCTACAACATATCAGCACATGGGGAACATGAGTGTAATCATCCTCTTAGACATGCAGATGGGAAAGCAGTTGCCATTCAAAGTGTGCATGTGGCATTTCATGCACTAAGGGGTATTCTATTAACTTCACTTCCAACTAAGGTGACCGACACAGGATAGTGTATTGTGGTGCAGTGCAGCTATGGGGCTCAACTCACTGAGTTTGATCCAAAATGTCCTCAGCCTCAACTGTATCCCTGAGAAAGATGTCTAGCCCCCAACTGCTCCTTAATGACTTGTATCTATACTATTTGTAGGTCACTTTGTATGCAACCATCTCCCTAACCCTACTGAGAAAATACTAATTAGTAGTAGTTAATGAACCCAGAGGCCAGTAAACCTGTAAGCATTGGTTGACGAGTTAATCGATTGCCAATAGGTCTACTCCAATAGGGAGCAGGACAGTAGTGGCTAAGGTGTCTGGCAAATGACAGGTTCCAGGTTCAATCCTTTGTTTCTGCAGCCTAGCTGTAGGCGTCCTTGAACAAGATGCCCCACCCCTACCTGCTCCTTAACGGGGGTCTGTAATGTAGTCTTTCATTATAACTCACTTTGGATAAAAGACTGTTTTGCTAGATAAATAAACAGTAGCACAGTAACAGAAGCAGAAATATTGTGGTTCATCACCCCACTTAAAGAATCTCATGTGAGCTTGAAAAACAGAAAACAAATAGTTCGCCGCTGTATGTACTTTCCAGTCACTTTTTGGCCCTGCATCACCTTTTCACTCCTTTTCACTCCTTTTGGCCTGTGACGACAGACCCAAGCTGTTTGAGCATGTCTGCTAAGCATTTGGGTTTGGTAATGAGTTTGTGCAACTGTGGCAAAAAAAAAATGTATGGAAGGAGCTGATTTTGTTCTTAAAGCTGTTTAGCCCCATGCCTGACAGCTCCCAGCTGATTCTGCACTCATGTCCTGCTGACTCTCCAATTAAGCAGAATAAGCACCGACACTCTTTTAGTAAAGCATTGTGTTTCACCATCAGTGCTACAACTCTCTGTGGCCATAGATCATAGACGTGGGCACGTACAGGGAAACAAATAATTTGAGACGCCGGATCACATTTTAAAAACTTTCTGATGTGGCGGAAACTGCTGAGTAGAAATTAAAAGTAGACTAGGGGGAACCCAGTTGATAACCTAGACCCAGTTGTTCGCAAAGCACAAACTCTCTCAACGTTTCTACTGAGAGTAGGAAGCCTGTATAAGAGCCATGTACGGTATCATTCAGTGCCCTGGAGAAATATCTCATTACCAACCATCAATTAGCAGATAATGTGATCGTGATATAGGGGGAAAGGAAGGTCAATAAGAATGGATGGGGGGGAGGAGAGTTTTATGTGTTTGAGCGTGTTTGCTGGATGAGAGTATTGGGTGAAAGGTATGGTGAAAGAATGGATGTTCTATGTGTTATCCACCATTGAAATGTAAAATGACCGCCCTAAACACGGCAGCTCGGTGTGACACGAAACCATGTCAAGGCTCAGCAATACGGGGATAGCAGATGACCCAGATACACACAGATACCCTTGGGGGCTGGATAGTCTAGTGGTTAGTGTGTTTGACTCCCAGCAAGAAGGTTCTGGGTTCAAACCCCAAATGCATGCAGTGTCATCCATGTACATGTATCCTTAAAAAAATACACTGTTCAAGTTGCGTCTGCTAGATAGTTGATCCTTAATACAAATGTTAACCTGGCGGTTTGGTGCAGTCATAAATGTCGTTAAAGCACCTAGCTACATAGATTCCTTGTAGGGACTCTATTTTACTTCCCTCTAGTGGTGGAGAAGATTTAAAGGGTACCGGAGATGAACATTTCCATGGCCGGACCCGCACCAGAGTACTGCAATGGAGAGCATGGCGGCGTGCAGTGAATGACAGCAGGGAACACGAGAGACAGTGGCGCTACTAGGAATGTAATTTAGTGGTAATAAAACAGAAAGAGCGAAAATTGATTTCTAATCTTTTCTCTTTTTTTCTCTCAGTCCACCAAGAATGAAAATACCGCCACAGACGAGCGGTTTGCCCGTCTTGTTATTGATTTGCCAACTATTGATCTGTTGCTTAGCCTTGTAAGTTTGTTTATGATGGATCTTTAGAGGAGGAACATAACTATTTTCCCTTAAAGAGCAAAATGTGTCGTTAGTGTGAAAAAATCTGACCTCAACTGTCAAATTTGAAAATTAGATTTGACAAAATACAGATACAAACTTTTTTCAGATCACTGCCTTCCAGGTGGTGCATGTGAACCACAACCATTGTTTAAAGTTGCAAGGTAAAATCAAAATGTTGTTGATAAATACCTTTTCCTCTCTCATACAAAAACACTAGAATAGATAGCAATCAAGTTATTTCGAAGAAAAGATACTAACACAGGATCAAACAATTAAAGACTCCGACAATAGTATCTACAGCTTTGGTATGACAGTGTTTCCCCTAGAATTTTTCAGGCCTGGTGGTACACACCGAAAAAATCCTAAATGGAAGAGGAGTGCGGGATGGCATATTGGCGCGGTCGGCTTCGGTCAGATGGCGCAGCAGGCGGTCTGCAATTTATATTCATTTTGTCCACTAGAGGTCATTCTACCAATAAACCAATTTCTTTCTTTCCAAGTAAATAATTGGCAAAAAAGGATATCATATTAACGGTTAATATAATTTGCCGCATTGTCCGTGGTGATAGAGAGCACCGAATCACGACTCGTGTTGTAAGGTCCTTTTACATTGAACGCGATTGTTGGTTGCGGTTTTTTCACACGACAATTAAATATCAAATCATTGAGTTGAGTGGGACTGTACACATACAACACGATTTCTGTTTTGCGAAAAGGCAACATTAATTTTATTCGCACCAAGGTATATATTTGATGATCATTCATCTCAATAGCGGTCGGCGCTACAAGCCAATTTTTATTTGCACTGTTGTACGTGAATATAGGTTGCTTTTGATAACATGAAGGTGTGCAGTTGTATCGCAACAGTTTCGTTTTGGATACCAACTTTCTATGAAAAGGGTGATAGCCTATTTTAGTTATTGAACAGGGAAACTAAATGCTCCAAAACACACCCACTTATCATGATCCCCCTCATCCGCGAACAGCCATTCGCTACACTATTTAACATTTGGATTAAAAAGTAAAACTCCAGTAAAATTGAATCCTCTATATACATAGGATATTTACGTGAAAGGTCGGAGCATAAGCTCGTTTTCGCTAGGCTATATAGGTTGAGTATTCAATCCGCATATTCGCATCGCGGCTGATGTAAATCGTCTTTAACGTGCGTGTAGACTTTATTGTTCATCAGGTGTGACGTGAGAAAAGCATTTCGTTTTCACAGACGAGAAGGGCGAGATACGCTAACGTAAGCGAATCTCACAAGTTTTTGAGTTTTGGAGAAAAATCTTGAAATTTGGTCGTCCGTCCCAGCTTTTTCTCTTTTTAAGGGGCCATGTATTGTTATCTAACCTGCATAGGTATGCCGCGCTAGAGCTTTTTCTCTTTGATACGCTCTCGCTCCGCAGTAATTTAAGGGGACTCTGTTAGCAATGGCACTCGCATAAGATAAGATAAAGATAACGCCGTGTTATTTTTATTGCATAATTCTTTTTTAATTATTATTATTTATTGCATTTTTTCTTTTTATTATAATTTCTTTTTGGCCTGGCAGGGCCGGAAAGGCCAACAAGGACCCCTGCCAGGCCAAAAAAAATTGTCCTGTTCAATTATAGAGGAAACACTGGTATGGCATGAGTGCTTTCAAAGACTTCAATAACAGATCTCCGCCTCCTGCTAACTGTGTGTTCCCACACAGTGTTTGCTTAAAGGATCCATGACATTAATATATAGGTGTAATGAAAGCCTCATCCCGACTTCTCGGAGTCTATCTGTCTGTGTGCGTCTTTGTGTAAAGACAACTGAATTAAAACAAAAGCTCGACCGAAGCCGTGTCCGGATGATCCTATGCCACAAGGGACAAGTGGACATGAGAAAAGAAAGATGTGTCCGTAACTAAGGTTACGGTGTTGAGACCATCCGTCATGATCTCTTGTCTTCTGGCCAGATTCAGTGTCGACAGGGTTTAAGTGGAGGGTTGAGATGATGTCTTTACCCTCAGCTTTGTGAGGAGAACAGTCAATATTAGTCATGCTACGATTGACAACCTAGGGAACTGTACTGTTAATGTTATTATTCATATTATTAATAATGGAATCATAAACAAATGCTAACTGAATTAGGTTCAGCACTTTTAGTTGAAACTTATGGTTCTAATCTTAAGTGACAAACTTTGTACATTGTCAAATTGTGCAATCAAATTGAGCATCACTTCACTACAAAACATTCCTCTCAAAAGATAATGCAGCAACAATCACATTAGGGACCACAACGTTTCCAAGGATGCCTAACAGCAAATACATCCAAATGATTGACAGGCTAGAAGTGCATTACGCATAATAAAACAAAACCAGCACGGCAAGTTGCTGACAGACACATGACAAGACAGTTACTGTAGGCTACTGCATGACTCGTCCAAAGTCTTGTAACGAGAATTAAAAGGCTGTAATCAACCAGTTTGTGAAGTTGTTGACAGACACAAGACAAGACAGCTACTGTAGGCCACTTTGAGTTGTCTAAAGTGTCGACTCAAGGATTAATGGGCTCTAATCAGACGCCAGCTTCGACAGTTGCCCCCTTTGTGGTTAAAGCATCACCTGGATGGAACACAGAGCACGTCAGATACAGTAATGAGCTAATTAACGACATATAAAGGTAGAGGCATCTCTGAGCATTTAAACACCAGTAGGGTGATTTCCAAGTTCACCGGCAAAGCTGTTTGGGAACTTGAAAAGGGAAACTTCTTTGACACGCTGGTACGAGTGTCAGGGTGTTTCAGGAGTGGTAGAGCAGTAAAGGATGCCTAATATACATCCTTCATAACTGCTGTATTGAAATAAAACACGGTTCAATTCCCTCCCATCTTTCTACACTCTCGGTTTGCCTAGAATTTCAGTATCATAACCATTATTACATTTTGGAGTGGCTAATGGTGTACTGCTGGGAGGTGTTGTAAATCTAATCAATGTCACAGGTAATTACTGTTTACTCATATTCTCACACATAGTTAATAATGTTTTTTGCAAAGTATTTAGGATTATATTTTCAGCCATAATCAAGCAGGCAATAAAGAAGAGAACCAGAGGTTTCATCATCATTTATTGCTGCATTGTTTATTTTAAATTTTTCATACCTAGCAGGAGTATTCGTTTCTAGTTGGGGTAAACTATTTGACAGTTTGAATCAAAAAACCCTTAATCGATACAAATCATTTTGAGGACACAGTGAAGCCTGTATTGTTCCCCTGTTGCCCTCAATGCACACTTTGTCAAATAAAAAGACAGACTGCACTCAGCAGATATTGTATTACTACATCTCATGTGCCCACTTCCTGCCAATATGCCTGTCTACCCACAACCCCCCTGCCACATGCAACCAGCGGAGCGTTGCGCAGGCAAATTGAAAACAATATGTCAAAACTGGCTCACTACATTTTACACACAACTGTGAGGAAGACAATGCTCTACTGTGACAGCCGCACAAATAGTGCAAATAAATGGCCAAATACTTGCCAAATACAGACATACAAATACTACAGTCCTACTTTGACAAATACTTCAATACCAATTATCACATTTCCCTCCTGTATTACCAAATACAATAATGCACATACAAATACACTAGTACTATATGACAAATACTTTGCGGATCCATTTTTTTTAACCTAAAACTTAAGGACTTTAGACCGACCCATTTCCTCATCCTCTTAACTTGGTGTCCGTGTCAGGTTGGGTTAAGCTCTCAAAAAATGACTCAGAACACAAATGAAACACTTAGTCACACTCACGGTTGTTTATATGGGCGTACATATTATGACAAATAATACCCGCCCCCATCCGTTTATGCAGGTTAAGCCCAGCCGCGCGGACCTAGCCCCCCGCTCCCTCCCAGCCAGCTGTGTCCCAGGGGGCCTCACCCCAGGATAACACAATCAGACTCCGCAAATCTGTTTACCCAGGTGAGACTGCCATCTGGCCAATAGAGGGGTGCCAGCAGCTAATCTGCGCTAAATTCTCTATTGCTTTCTATCAGCCGCTTGGGTGAGGAATGGTTAGGTTACTAAGTGCTGGCAAAACAATAAAGACCTTTGTTTGATTACAGTCGTGGTCATCCACGTGCTAAGAGTCTGCAGCACCGTTGCTTATTCAGCATCACCTGGATAAGAAATGGTGAAACATCATTTTGTATACCTTTTTCCTTATTTTCTTAGTACCGAAAAAATAGACTAATATTTAAATGGTAGTGGGCGGATTTCAAGGACAGCACACTCATTTTCTGGCCGATATCTCCAAGGAAACGATCAAATTCAAAAGAATTCATTGTTGTAGTAATATCTGTTGACTGAACGACAGTGTCAGTTCAGTCAACAAATCACTTGCACAGGAAATCTTTATGCTCAATAGGACTACAACAATGGCAGTCTAGAGTACTCAAGGTAATCTATCTGCCATTCCTTTGGCATGCAATATTTGTAAACAGCAGAGAACATGTGTAATTGCTGCGTGTACCACATCATTATTACACTGCCCAATTAGGTCAACGCTGCACTGACTAAAAGACGGTTCTGTAGCCTACAAGGCAAAACCATAATACCTCAATAAAATAATAACACATTAAAAAACAGCTCAATTGGTCGAGCATGGCATAAACCATGCCAGGGTTGTTATGCCATGCTCAATGGAGCTACCCAGAGCGTATGCACTCAGTCACTGAGATGCTTTGGATGAAAGCAGCCACCAAATGGCATGGTATTCATTAATTTACAAAATATTTCTGTGGGTCTTCAGACTCATGTGACCCATGGTTGACACACACTAGCATCCAGAACCGTGACGTAGCGCCGTACAGAACCATCCTTGACTGACCCATCATCCCTAACTATCCGTTTCCCTCACGCAGTGATGTAGAAACCTCCCAGTCCCCGCACAAAAGACTCTCCCTGGCCCCCAGCGAAGCTCTAAATACACGTAAACGTGCTTACATCAGTCATTTCTTAAGGTGCCACTCATCTTGGCCCCGAGGCAGGGTGCGTGATTGAGGCCCGGACCTTGACAGACAGGAAGCGGCCAGGAATTAGCTTCCTGCCTCCACAATTACATAGTGGATGCACCTCCCAACTCGGGAAGCACTGCAGCAATGTGTTGAAGAAACTCCTTCAATGCTGTGCCTTTTTTTTGCCTCCCGCACTTTTCAGTATCATCATATACAAAATGAAAACACAAATCACGTTACGCGCTGTGAAATGCTGCATTTCATGTCATAAAGAGGGGAAGGGGGAAAAAAGACTGATGTAGTGCTAATACACACACCACTGCAAGAGTCTTTTCTCCCCATTACCGACAGCGGTGGCAGAATGTAATTCTGCCCGCTAACCTAATCTAGTTTATTTACATGTCATGAATGATTCACTCTTGACATTCCCCTAAGTACAAATATGTGATGTTTATTCTGACTAAATTCGGCTTGGTTTCAACACTGGACTGATGTGAACTGTGGTTTACAAGCTACAGGCTCCAGGGGTCAGGCTAGCGGTACAGCGCTTGTGGCTTATGATTAGTTTACATGTAATCTGCAGCCACGCTAATGACCTGTAGGGGAAAGCGTTGGCATAAATCCACTGTAGCGTGCTGAAGTGCAGCCAGTTAGCCCGGGCTTAGAACTGAGTTGATGCCTCTGAAGAGTGTTTGTTTGTTTGCGTTTGTGTGTGTGTATTTGTTTGTGGTTTTCCTCTATTTACTGAATGGCTGGAGCAAACCCAGTAAAAAAAAAAGGTTTGATCAGATCCTACAAAACATGCATTAGTATGTATTTGTATTGTAATCGTTTTTTTGTATAGGGCAAATTTATATTAATTTTTTCAAAACAAATCACAATGGACATTCCAGGAAAATGTGTTGTATGAAGCATCGTCGAGTGCTTTCTCACTCTTGTTATCTCAGTGAATCTACTTTGTCTTTTGTCTTTAATTCCATCCTTCGGGGGATGAAAAGATGCCAAATTACTTTTCTTAAAAACAATGGCTTTCGAAGTCCCCCCCAAAACCTTTAAAGAGCTGACACTACTTGTACTTTGGAATCTGTTTGAATAAACACATTTTCCCCTTGGGATTCAAAAGCTCTGCAGACAGGGCACCAAGCTGAGAGTGATCCTTTGTGCGACAGCAGTTTGCTCTTAAATCCATGACTGCTGATTGGACGGAATTAACAGTTTTAACAAGCTAGGCAAAACCTTTGAAGCTCTACATTAGTGTCATGCACCTTGTGAAGTGTTCTACATATTTAAAGGAACAGTGTGTATAAAACCCTTGAGTGTGGCTACCGTCGCTGGAAAGAGATGACAACCTGACAACAAAACGGGCGCAGGGGTGGCAGACAAAGTGTTGCACACGACAAAATAGTTCACTTTTCACTGGGCGCTGTGGACCGATGGCCAGAGAGGGCTGAAGAGGCTCTCAGGGCACGCAAAACGACCAGGCGACAAATGGCGCTATAATCAATAGCTTCCCGGGCCACTTGTTAAAAACACTATTTCCATCTCCTGAGTCGGGGACAGAGAGACAGAGAGAGAGAGAGAGGGAGAGAGAGGGAGAGGGAGAGGGAGAGAGAGAGAAACCTCTCAGACATGGAGAGCCACATATCAATCTCCACTCCTGCCCTTGCCTGGCAGGATGAAAAATAGGAGGCCCTCTGTCAGTGACCAGTATTGATTAGGAGTGAAAATGTGATAATTTTGTATTAACGCACACCTCAGAGCCCTGTTCTGTCAGGGCCCGCCAGTGGAAATGAATGTTTTCATATCATGCATAAGAAAAATATGGTTGCCCGCTCGCTTTTCCCCGAGACAAAAGAGGTGCACGGCGTTCACGGGAACGTAATAGGATTCCCAAATGGTCCTAATGAGATGAATAAGATTAAACTCGTTATTTAACTCATTTTCCCGCTACTTTAAGGACATTTATTATTGCTTCTGACACCCCTTTAATAGAGCCAACGACTTGGCATTTCAAATATCAATTTCTGATAATTAGAGTTGTCATTGTTAGAGGGAGTGGGGCTGGATGCGGGAGAGGGAGGGGCGTAGGCCGGCCAATGGGAAAGGGCCTTGTTCCAGTCGAAGGTGTGGACCATGAGCACTAGTTCTGCCAGCACCATTTGTAAATGATTGGCAGTGACTGAACTATAATCCAGCAGAGGAGACACAGGTTCTGAAAGGGTTGGTTGGTACAACCTCACATTAATTTACTATTTACTAGTCATTAAGCAGACGCTTAATCTTCCAAGGTGAGTGGAGTCAGAGACATTTCTTTAAGGAGAGGGTAATGTTTAGTTATCTTGCCCAAGGATACCTACAGGTAGGCTGCCAACATTGGGGATGAACACTGCCTTGCGGCCCCGGAGTCAAATACCCTAACTATTACTCTATCCTTCCCGTAAATTACAAATGTCCTACATATTTCTACACTGAGATACAAACTAGCCCTATAGCGGGACGTCTAACTTTCAAACGATCACACGCGCACGTTCAACATTCGTACAGGTAGGGGTGGCTGTTCTGCAGACTTCGGAGGCTTTATAGAGGCTTTCAGTGACCTTGCCCACGCAGGGTTCAGCATTTTGTCTTGCGTGGGTGGGGGCCGGGGTCTTTTGTCCTGCGAGACGTTTTACCCACGCTTGGGGTGGATCCACACGAGCACACGGCAACATCACACAACCAAAGTGACTCACTTCTAGTTCGCCGTACGGCCAGGTTTTAGTTCAGCATTTTCCCTCTGCCCGAACCATATGTAAATCCTACAGGGATAAAGGGAAACTAGTGAAAGACTCAACTTTGAGGACGCCTGCGTCAGCACCACAGGAAGATAAAAAGGAGCAGGAAAAGCAATTTGTAGCGCTGTGCTACTGACCCTCCTTAGCCAGGCGGCTGTGGGCTTCATAAGGATGGAATAGCCGACGGCCCGAAACACCAACTCCACAAGGCCACTCTTTTCTTATTGAGGGCACCATTCCTCACGTCGCAGAAGTCATAAATACCACCCTGACGGAAGAATGGCCTGTAGTATGATATTACTATTGAAGATTTCTGTTGTTGTTATTTTTCCCACCACTCTTTTCCTATTGCAAATTTAATATCATGCTACCAACCCTGCAGCTTCCCTCATGCTAAGTGACAACAGCTCAGAGCAGCTTCCCCCTGCCAGGTATTTTGTCCCAGGCTCAGGCGTCGCTCCACAGCTCAACCACTATGACTGCGACAGCGGTGATATTACACTGAGTGTCAAAAGCTATGCACCTTATCTGGACTCATAATCACTACCTTGCAAACAGTAATGCATTAAACATGGGATAAAGGAGCGGCGCAATATATTTTGTTTGTTTGAGTCCGGGATTGATAAAAATAAAAGTAATATGGCGCTTACAGATGGAGATATTGTTTATGGCGGGAGTCCTGGAAATTTTCTGGAAACCGTAGGAAGACAAAAGGCGTGATGGCTTTGCCCACAATAATCTTGTGTCATAGATAATTTGCTTGCAATATTAACGCGTCAAAGATTAATCCATTAAAAAAACAGAAAAGATTAAGTGAAAGCAAAATACAATCCATGCTTATGTTTCACCATTTTCAAAACTCTACAACAGTGAAACCAACAGCGGATTTAAGAGCGAAACTGCTTCGGAACAAAGCAGGCAAGTAAAGGATAATAAATGTAATTTATTTTTTTTTCCCTCTTCCCAGAGAAGGTTGCGTAAAATTGCGTTTGAGCGGTGCATGGTGAGGGCGGCCTGGACAACAGTCAGGAGCATCAGCCTCCCTAATCCCCCTCAGACGGCCGGGGAGCTGCTGCAGTTTTCTGGGTGCCGCTCCGTACAGATGTACTGGATTACCCAGGGTTCTCGGCTGCCGCAAACAGATGTCACACCGCACTATGCTGTCAATTTCGCCAGACAGGTGGGAATTGCTCTCCAATCTGTAGTAAATCAGGGGTGCAAGTGAATTAAATTGAGACAAGCCTGTAGGGGTGTGTGG
>OOFG01006101.1:1971-13176 GCA_900323295.1 Molva molva
CCGCGGCTTAGGGTTAGGGTTAGGGTTAGGGTTAGGGTTATGCCGCTTTTTGGTGGCCCCCTTTTTGCAGAGACTCAGGATTTTCACAGAGCGATCCCACAGCGCCCCCTGGTTGATAGGTCTAACGGCCAAGTCCCTATCTCTTTCCAATGACTTTAGATACATTTATTGCAATGCCTTTTATTTCCAATGTGTTTCAATGGCGCATTTGATGATGCTCTGTGAATCACTTCATGTAGGGCTAGAGCCCCCAAATTGAATATCGGATAACCTTGAGGCCCTCTTTCATATAGAAGAGGCCACCTTATTACATCACTTCCTGTAGGGCTACATTTATAGTATATTATCTACTCATTTTAGTAGACCTTAATGCCCTGATTCATATAAAAGACCAGACGTCTCTGTGCCCCCACATACAAAAGTCATTCTGTGCCCCCACATACAATAAGTGTCTGCGTCACTTATTGTATGTCTATGACCCCCATGTTGATCATTTTAGTAACCTTTTAGAATGTTTTTCGTCTGCCTTTACTTTATTGATTGCATTCACGCTTCAAAAACATTTAAAGCGGTATTCATTTGTCATGATTATCCTGTTAAACAAAATGTAGATATCAAATTAAGCCTTAGAATGGATTTTTGCGGGCGGAAGCAAAGCGAATATAAACTTCTGGGTTGCCTCAAAAACACGTCGTCCTAGTCCGTCCCAAAGAATAATAAATGTAATCCTTGGGTCACTCGAAAATCTACGTTTTTATTGAAAAAACATCATCTAGCAGCGGTTATAATGTGTCATGATTATCTTGTTAAACAAAATGTATTTATAAATGGACCGTTGGAATGGATTTCTTTCGGCGGAAGCAAAGCGAACATAAACTTCCGTTGTGCACCACAAAACCAAGTACCCCTTATCCGTCCCAAAGAAGAATAAATGTCAATTTGTTCTACTTGAAAGATCATCAGTTACATAAAATAGCACTTAACACAACAGCTCAGATGACTACACAACATTGATTCCAGCAACATGCAAGCTGAGTGGTTTCAGGGATAGCAGCATCCATACGAATCACCATGGCAATGATAGAAAACATTGCATTAACTAACATACTAAACATCATTCACATTCACTCACTGAAGTTTACGAAAATAAAATGGCGCTGCGATGTGCGCTAAGGTTTTGAGCAGTGCTGGAAGTTGTAGCGAAGCTGTGTGGCGGTGCCGGTGTTCGAGGTCTCATTGGAAACACGACGACGTGAGTTCCAATGAAGAGACGATAAGAGACTCTACTATGCTCTCTCAAAGTGACGTGTCTATTTGCCAAGGCTCAGAGAGAAGATACTGAGTGGCATAGCTTCCACTCAGTAATCTCGTGTGAGAGTGAAGTAAGTGACAAGAGAAAATGGGTCACATCAAGCAGGAACTTTCAAAATCCATCACTTTCAGTGTCATTGATTTATTTTTTTAACACAAAAAAATGTAATTGATGCAAAAGAAGACCCGTACAAGTACTGGAGCAAAGAATGCCATGTTTATCAAGGAAAACGTATATTTGAAGAAGATGAAACCTGTACAAGTGAAGCACCGGAGCAAAGACCGCCATGTTTATCAAGGACAAGTTATATACGAAGAAGAAAGACAAAATGGCTGCCACAGAAATACAGGAAGAGCAGAAGGACAGGAGACAGCAAACAAGGAAGAAAGTAAAGCGTGAACATCACCGAGCACAGTACAGACCAGTGCAAGGTAACAAGGCTAGGGGTTGGCTCTGTGCATGTTATGTGTGGTGTGGGGTTACGGTTTGTTGTTAAGGGTTGGCCCATTCATGTGATTTCCCCTCAGAAGCCCCAGTATGAGTTAGAGATTATCTTATTGTTACGCATATATCCTAACCGATGTCAAAAATAAATTATATGTACCAACCTGTTGGTTAAAATGATGGTCACAAGTTAGTCGCACATTTTCTATTGGATAGTTGGTAGTGAGGTTGTTTCTGATCAAACTCCAAGTTTAAGTGACCCCCCACTGCTTCTACTGAAACTAAAAGAATCTGCATGGAGATCCAGCCACAAGATCTTCATAGAGTAACCTCAGGCGTTTACACAGAGCATGTTATCAGAGTTCAGGATAATCAGCGAGGGGGAAATAATAATATTGCCTGTCATGACAACCCAAATTCTTTACAGGGTATAATAATATAAGTATTAGTTTACTTTGAACAAACGTAACCTGGCTGGTACGCTAACCACGTCCAGCATAAAATAATAAGGAATTATACAAATCAAACAGAGCAATCAGAATTTTCAGATTAAAGTAAGTAATAAGAATGCTGATTCAAATCTGAATTTCCTAGATTGTCTATTGTCTGTAATACATGATTTGAGAGGAGGCAGGGGGTAAAATAAACATGATTTTTTTTCACAAAGTAAATTTGGTTAAAATAAATTGAAACAAACAGGGTCAAGTTTCCACTTAATCAGAGCAGGCGAGGAGGAGAGGCTGGCCTTGAGCTAATTGTGATGCATGTTGACCAGAGGAAGGCGAGGAGCGCATCTTCAATCACACTGCGTGTTCACAGCGGTAGTAGAAGTGGAGGCGATCTCTGCTCAATAATAAAATGCGTTTACCTGAGTTGTTATAGTAACAGCAAAAACGTATTTCAAAGCTCTCGTGTGTAAGTTTCACTTTGCTTGTTTTGTAAGTTATTAGATGTGTATAGAATAAAAGCAATCAATCCACCCCTCAATCGACCCAGGGAATCTTGCTCTCCAATAAAATGTGTCTGTGCTGATCAATGGCAGAAAAATACATGGGGAGGTGACTTTGAAACTAATATTTTGTAAAGTGGAAAACTTTACTAAATGTTTTTTTGTTACAGGAAGGTACAGGATCATAAGCTGAACTACTTGATAAATCAATCTACAGTTGCCCAGTAACAAGGTTGTCTGTGTTAAGCAAGCTAAATTACTTTTAAACTTTACTGAGAAGAGTTACAAGTTACTACAATAATAAAGGGTATTCACGTATTACACTCATGAATTAAGTTTCAAAGGTGCAGTATGTAGGATTTAGTGGCATCTAGCGGTGTGGTTGCAGATTGCAACAAACGGAATACCAAATATCTAAATAATTTTCATCATCAGTCACTTTCTATTATAGCAATGTCAATTCATGTATGTTTTAAAGTTACATAGACAAGTAGAATACCTTTATTTACTAGTTTAATGTATATTGTATGTGTTAACAGTATGCAAAACTGAAAAATGTGGTTCTCTTTCACTTTCCAATAAACTTGTTTATGGACACGTCAGTGAACATTGTAATGTTCAACTTCAGTGAATGTGTGTGGGAAGTTTTTTGATACTTTCGATCTGCTTGATGCTTGAATATAAAGATAATCATCTGAACATTGGAGCTAACTCTGTATCTTATTCTCTTTTAAATAAATGTAGGCTAATTGTTTTACTATTACCGTCTGTTTGTCTGCTATAAGTCAGTTTGTCTACTTAATGTAAATTAGCGGCGTTTGCGCTGAATCAGCAACCAACAGCAGAGCTGGATTGTATTTTATCCAGCGCTAGTTTCTAGCACAGACATAAACACAATGTGATCTTAGTTTCAGTTATCTGTTATCTATTGTGTTCTGAGAGCAAAGAACCAGGTCGAATGTTTTTTGAACGTTGAAACATAGTAGGCCAATGATATGATTCTGATTTGATTATTAGATTAGATTCCACTTTGATTCCAAATATGATGCCAAGTATACAATAGCCAAAAGTAAATTGTTATGGAAATATTATTTGTGTAGCAAATAATAAACCGGACAATCGTGGAAAATAGTTGATCATGCTTTCTGGGCTGCCGAGAGCTCTACAACTAAGTTCATATTGTGACACCAGAACGTGGTGTCTGCATCGCTGCTTGAATGACTGGCAGTGAGAAGCCAGTGGCGAGAGTTCCCACAGGCACAAATTCATCTTTTGGTTTAACCCCACAGTTCCACTGTTTAGGCCTCCACACACCAAAGCTCGAGCGTAGAGCACAAACACTGACTGAAGATTATGAAAATAGAGCACAAACGAAGCTGAAGCTTCCCCCAAATCAGAATTAGAAGTATGCTTGATTTGGTATCGCAACTTCTGGAGTCGGCGCATTCGGATAATATAGCTTCTAAAATGTGTACTCAAACACACTTCATCTTTAATACAGTGGATAATTCATAAACTTGTCAAGTCCTCTAAATAATATAATCTTTTATTTTTACACTTCAAGATTCCTGCAAAACTGGATGCGTAACTACTTGATAGTAGGTAACTCATGGACGTAATAATAGGTTGTTTGGTCTGGAAACAGAAATGTAGGCCTTCAAACGTCACATGTCATTTTTAGAGGGACCTGGGAATCAGTCTATTAGGTTGTTTTGCTGCTTCATCAGGTTGAGAGGAGCGTGTTGACAATGGGTCAGAATCATTTTTGAATAGCTTAGCTCTTTTTTACTCGAAAATGTAAGTTTCAATGCTTTTGCCAGCTAGCAGCATTCAGAGCAGAATTCGTTGGATTCCAGGATGTTCACAGCTCTTGAATAGTTAACTCTTTTGAAAAAAGAGTTAACCCACTCTTTTGAAAAAAGAGTTACCTAAAGAGTTTCAAATATTTAGTCTATATAACAGTCTCACCAAAAAGGATCACTTCACGCATTATAATGATGGATTATTGAGATCTGACGAAACCAAGCAAGCATTTTTCCAAAAAATCTTTGATTAAGTTGAGCCCACCCAAATGTATTTGGAAACTGATCTTAATGGCAACAGAGTCGATTAACCAGCCATCATCTTAGGCATACACTATTGCTGATTGTAATGCATGAATAACCAAATCACATTGTAACTCACAGCATATAAAACAGCCTATGGTCACGTTTAAGCCCTAGACCCACTAGGCAACCTTTAAAGCTGACTTCTGCTGTAGGCTACACACCATCAAGATCAGTCTTGCCTTGCTATAGGGCCGGTGGTCCAAAAATCTGAGTTCACATCTTAAAAGTTGAGAAGATTCAGGGATTGACACAATTGATGGCAATGTCTTTAATGGTATAATATGTGACATTTCCGCAAATATCTTAAAACAACTAGCCCTATGTTATATATTTCAAACTCAGAGATGTCCTTAGTTTTATTCGAGGTAAAAGTGCAATTAATTTGGTCGCCTGTCAATAGCATCATATCCCCTTTACCCCCTAGCTTCTGGGGAAGCACAGGAAACAGTAATCCAGTAGATATGATATTTCATTATTGGTCTAGTTTACTACGATGTGCTACTATGACAAGTGGCTAAGACCCTGAGCTAATGTGTAGGGTGACCAGGTGTACCATTTTCATCCACTGCAGGACAGATGCTTTTCTAAAATCTGGCCTTTATCCAATGGCTGTGAAGAAAGCAGGGAAGGCTGTCATCACCAGGCTGTGTGTTTGATATAAATCAAACTGTGCAGACGTGGGTCGAGTGCAGGTGAGCCTATCCCCGTCTTTGCTGCCTGCTATGCTATGCCTACGGGGAAAATTGTGAGTCGCCACAAAGTCACAAGCTATGCAGATTTAGGCTTATATGATGGAAACTACCACAAACTATCTTAATTGAGATCGTTTTTAAGTTTTGACTAACTCAGCATTGGTAACGTGTCCCATTTTGTCCCACACATACTCCTAGTCTCCTAATTGGTTTGTTGGGATCTGGTCGCCCTAGCCTGGGAACCAGACAAATCTCGCGAGCTCATGTTTAATTTGCTCTAAAGATAAGGTCTGGCTCCCCTCCCATACAAAGAGATTTCTGCCCAGTACAAGATAGACCGACCAATCACAACCGTTTATCTAATATGAGACGGGAAAAATAAGATGACGGTGCAGAGGAGCACCGTAGAAGCATTTTCAACAACAACAAAGATGGCTGCCACTGGTGTAGAACGTCTGCTGATTCCACTATCGAGACAGTATTAAACGAACTGGACGGTATATTTGCACAAAAAGAAGAACAACTGACTGCACTTCAAGCTTTTGTTGAGAAGAAAGATGTATTTTTTTCGTCACTCAGTGCTGCATCAACCGTTACGTTGCTATGATTTGTTGCGACTGTATTCTCTGGCACACCCGGAGTGGATGGCTATGGAGAAATAAATTGGGGAATCTCTGGTCGCAGGTATTGTCCGCCCTTCTTCCTCTCCAGCAGGCGCAGGATTATTTTTTGTGATTAAGAAGGACGGATCCCTGCGTCCTTGTATTGACTATCGGGGTCTCAATGACATCACCGTCAAGAACAGGTATCCCCTGCCCTTAACGTCCTCAGGATTAGAGCTGTTACAGGGGGCTACAGTGTTTACCAGGTTGGGTCTTCGTAACGCATCACGTGGTGCGAATCAGGGAGGGGGATGAATGGAAGACAGCGTTCAACACCCCCACGGGTCACTATGAATGCCTCGTCCTACCATTCGGGTTGACCAATGCCCCAGCCGTCTTCCACTTGTTAATGACATTCTGCGCGACTTGGTGAACAAGTTTGTTTTCGTTTACCTCGATGATGTTGTAATATTTTCCAGGTCCCTTCGTGATCATGTCCAGCATGTCAGATTAGTCCTTCAGCGTTTGCTAGAGAACCAGCTCTTCGTGAAGGCAGAGAAGTGTGAGTTCCATCGTAGCTCTACATCTTTTCTGGGCTTCGTCATCTCTGAGGGTGGTGTAGAGATGGACTCAGCCAAGGTCAAAGCTGTAGTAGAGTGGACTACTCCACAGTCACGCAAGGATCTGCAGAGGTTTTTGGGTTTTGACAATTTTTAGCTGTGATTTATACGCAACTACAGTTCCCTAGCTGGAGGTGGATGCCTCTGATGTCGGTAGGAGCGGTCCTGTCCCAGAGGTCCACTGAGGACAATAAACTGCACTCATATGCCTTTTTCTCACATCGTCTCACGCCCCCAGAACGAAACTATGACGTAGGAGACGGGGAACTGACAGATATGGATTACACAGGTTACTTTGATGAGGAGCATGAGGTTGACCATATACAAACACCACACAGCAGCTCTGAATCTGGCTCGTCAATACTGGGAAGCTCAGACTAAATTTGAATGTATGCACACACTGGAAATAGCTCTCGAGTGTAGTACAGAACTGTTGTTGTGCAGAAGTAAGGTATAATACACTATGATCTATCTCTAGTGGTTGGTGATGGGGACAGTTTTAGCTGTGGCTAGTTCTATGCTATGTTTGCATAAATAAATTATTTATGTTTTTATCACCTGTATTGTATGAATGCATGTCAATAAAGCTGGCATAATTGTTGTGTTTGAAAGGGTCATCGATGTGTTCTAATTCAAAGGACGAACAGTAAGTGTATAACAGAATACTTTAATTATTAAGCATAATTGAAATGCGTTGGCAAAGCCTCTTGGAAATCGCAAATGAACTTAGAGGTCCCAGACTAATACGCATTCGAGTATGAGTCCGGCTAGGCCAGGCTACACTATTACCGGAAACACAACAAACGGACTGTAATGCCCGCTACAGAGGGCGGGTGCCTTGGCGGAATGTGTGTCTGTTTCTCTGCTGGATAAAAGTGAGAGCGATGGCTGCTCCATCCACTCATTCGATAGAGTCCGCTTGCTTACTATCATCCGTTTTTTGGAATGTTAATTATAAATGGCCATAACTTTGGCTACATTTGCATAACCCCTCATTGGAAAGATACTGTGGTAGTGTAACTAGTGGTAGAGCTGTGGAATAGGGGAATCATTGAAAAGGCTAAGTTAGACCATAGGTCCAAGTAGTGATAATATGAGGTGCTGTTCAGCATATTCTACCAGGGTATTCAATGCTTTTGCTCATCTGTCACAATAGTTGAATGTCTTTTGAATGGAAATATCTTAGTTTGGGGGCTTTTCCCAGCAAATCATTATATTGCGATTAATCACATTTAATCACAGCATTTTCATGTGATTAATCGTTTTTTTGAGTTTTTAATCAATTGACAGCCCTAATGAATATACTTTTTGACATTTTCCTAACGAGATATTCGGTAGGTGTGCAGTAGATCCCTCTGAGATATATTATGGTTATTTTACGTTTTTAGATCCATTTATTTTCCACATGCTCTGCCAAATAGGTCTATCTCACAATATAAATATTTCGGAAATGGTTACCACTATTAATGAACTAATAAGGGATGGCATTAGCATTTATTCTATTGCCACATTCTGCATAAATAGCGCTTCTGAGGAAACCCTTTCATCTCCAGTGCTTTATTTGAGTGGACGCAAGCCATGGAACAGAGGTTTTGTTGAATACCAAAACACGGGGAAAACTTATCAAGTAAAAAAGGAATGAAAAGAAGGAGAAAGAAAAGAGCAAGAGAGGAACGATGTGAGAGGCGGAGGTCTGTGATTGGTCTCGTTGGGGTATTTTCCGATAGGGCCAGCTTACCACCTCTTTAGGTCATTATGGATTTATCCGTGGCTGTTTCCTCTTTCACTGTTCACACATCACTGAATTGTGCTTAACACTTCCCTTCCGGCACAATCTAGAGAGGCGCTGATACTTTATTCTCATGTCAGGTGGTTTACTATTGATCCTTGCCAACAGCAGGTCAGTAAAAGTAATTGACTGACAGACCGACAGACTGACTGATGGACTGTCTGACTGGAGTAATATGACTGATTGACGATCAGCTAAATTTGCTCTCTGTTCTTAATGTTCTTAAAATGGACATTGTGGCTATTGGCTTACTATGAATAAATACATTTGTGATTAATTGGACATGAAGCTATCCCTTCAAGCAGTCTGGATTATAGTAATCCAGCAGTGCTATGTTAAAACTTTCCTGGGCCGGAATCCAGAAACTCAAGGAGGCGGAGTGGATGAAGCTTTCAAATGGGGATTTTTAAAAGGGCATTTCTAAAGTGGCCAGTTTACAGTGTTGATTTGAAATCTTTACAGACACTTTCTCACAGTGTACTATGGCACTTTGGCCTCTTTATTTCAAGGGCAATGCATTTTGCAATTGGCAATTCAATGTGCAATTTGGTCACGCAATTTGAAAATGCATTTGGCAATTCAATATGCAAAGTAGCAATGCAATCCTCAATTCAGTTTGAATTATTTTGATTAAAAATTCAAATGAAAGCTCAATCAATTGCATTCCATATTGCCAGAGGTGGGAAGTAACGAAGTACAAATACTTTGTTACGTCAGGTATCAGTACTTACTTACTTTTACTCCCTACATTTTAACAAAATATCTGTACTTTCTACTCCTGACATTTTCAATACAGGCTCGTTACTTTCGTTTTAATGCATTTGAGGGGAATTATCGATTATCTTCTGATTTTGCATCATTGCGCGCCTTCCCAACATCAAGATAGATTTCAACCTAAATGGACGGGACAACAACACATAGAAAAGACGATCCCTTGGTGGATCCATCGGTGCATATCACGCATAGAATTCACAACCTCACAGTGGCGACCAGTGATAAGCACCATCAAAAGCCTGCTGGCACATGCAACTCATGATATGCATCAAGTCATGTGACTCTACCCTCCTGTCCACTGTGAGTTAGCTCAAAAGCAAGCCCAGGATTATTATACAAACGGGACACGCGCACGGGCACACAGACACAGACGGCGTCTGGAAGGGGATGAAATGGTTTCCTAGACCACCAGACACGTGAGGGGCTGGGACGGCTGTGTGTGTTTGAGTTTTAGGATAGGCAATGCTGTCCCACCCTGTATGAGAGGAGATATGCAGTCTATACATCTATAGTATAGTAGTCCTGTCGCTTTTGTGCCAAATGGCTGGCTGCTTGTCAATTAAACCCTCTAAGGTTTGGAAAAGCCAAGTTAGACAAAGGGTGAGGATCAGTTCAGTTCGATAGTGCCGAGAAACTCGGCCACATGTAGTCCACTAGCGTAGCCGCCATATTAAGCTGGATTTACAGTTCTGCGTGGGCTACAGCAGGTTTGCACAGAAACAGAATCGCAGGTCTGACTCTGCTCAATTGAAATATGCTAAAAAAAGCAATATATCTTTTTGAAAAAGATCTTGCAAAATCATTTAAATGTACTGCTGGTGAGCAGAACATTTCAGCTTCAGCTCAACACTTGGGTCAGGAGATACAGCATAGCATATGACATACAAGCATAGAGCACCAATACCACCATAGCGTTCATCAAGATAAACACAAAACAACTGATTGTATTACAATATACATTCATCATACTAACACAAACATTGCATACCTACTTTCCAGATCTTGCACGTGTCTCTGGTGTCCTTTTGTGATGTTGCCCGGTTCCAACAGGCTTGCTGTTTGGAGTGAGAAGTTGTCTCTCAAAGTGTAGGACCTATACAAACACAATAAACTGTACATTCTTGTGCATCATTATCATATTGGTTACAATCGATATGATGTGCAATTTAAATACAAATACCTCACTGCTAGGATTGTTTGGTTGGCTAGGTTACCGCAGAACAGATTTGCCTTCAGTGTTCTTCTTTTCTCACACAGACCTAGCTTTTGTTTGCCAGCCTTCACATTTATCTCTTCCTGCTTAAGGTTGAGTTGCCAAGCTCTAGGTTTAAATTCAATTAAATATGATGTTTGGTTGACAAAGGTTTGACCACCAACCATGGCAAGATGGAAGAAAGTCGATGCCTTTACACCTGACACGGCAATCTTTCTTTTCAATAAGCACAAGCTTTTGCTTTATTCTGCTAACAAAGAAAAGTAATTATCATTTGAACAGAGGCTGTGACAGGAGTTTTAAGGCTGTCACAGACCATGCAACATGTTAATAGGAGTCACATGGGTCCTCTGTGGTTAATGTGACTTAAGAGAACTATTCTGCTTGCTCAGACACTTTCTCTGATGCCACATTGAAGACAACAGGAAAGGTCAACTTTCCCTTCCCCTTTTCACAACCTGGAATTTGATTATATAATTTGAAATAGTGTTTGTGAAAGAAAGAATGAGAGAGAGAGAGTGTGTGTGTGTGTGTGTGTGTGTGTGTGTGTGTGTGTGTGTGTGAGAGAGAGTGTGTGTGTGTGTGTGTGTGTGTGTGTGTGAGAGAGAGAGAGTGTGTGTGTGTGTGTGTGTGTGTGTGTGTGTGTGTGTGTGTGTGTGTGTGTGTGTGTGTGTGTGTGATTGATGTAGGCATAGTGATAAG
>OOFG01006244.1:15226-37550 GCA_900323295.1 Molva molva
CCACCTCGCCTCCACTCCCCCCTGCCAACGCCACGGTCACCTGACCCAAGAGAGGCCGTGTCCGGGATGGGGCATCGCAGTCAACCTGGCCTAGAAGAAGAGGAGTGGGGAGGAGGAGAAGGCAGGAAGTGTCCAGCGCCAGACAGGAAGTCCTCAGCGGATCAACGCGAGGATCCTCCTCCCCCGCAGGCTGGTGTTAGTGAACGGTTCTCCTGGCGGTCAGAGGGAGACGAGCACCGTCGTGGGTCTGCGCTAGAGGAGCGCTGTACAGACAGACGGGACCTCCTGGTGATGCAGACGGAGGAGGAGGAGGAGGAGGAGCTAGGGGAGTTCTGTAGCAACACGGACATCCGGTTCATCGACTCCCATCTGGAGCCTGGCTGTGCTGGAGCCATGTGGGACAACCTGAGACCCAGAGACCCGGGTACACACCCGCCCTCCTGGGCAGACCGTGGGGGTGCACCGGGCCGGCGGCCCCTCCATTCAGGAATCGTTATTTTGTTATTTTGTATTTTGTTATGGACGGCAGAGTTTGACCATATTTATAAAAAGTATAATGTTGACAGTTGTGGTCTAGTCCTGTGCCCTCCTGCTGAGGTGGTCTGGTCCCATTTCCTGCTAAAGACATGATGAAGATGATGATGATGAGGGCAACAGAACAGGAGTTGCCCTGAAGGAGTTCATTTTATTAAACATGGAGGTCGATGTTGCAATAACTTGGGAGACATATTTTCATTTCTATATTTAACCAGTGTAGCTCGTTATAAACCTTGAAGGGCCGGTCTTCATTGATAGAGCTCTCATTTCCACTAGGGACCCTCCAAGCTGTGTTCTGATGACCTTTACCCCCCCACGCTCACATCTCTTCTGGGTGTGAGACGGTATTGTGGGGAGGATGTGACATGTAAGGAGAACTGAAAGAGTCTCATGTCCCGCTGAGCTCATGGTGACCTCTGAACCCCGTAGATGTGAGCGGTCTGGAGGAGAGGCTCAGGGGTCTGCGGGTGGCGACCGCATCGGCCCATCGCCATGACGACGACCTTGACGAGGAGACGGAGAACGAGGACGTCACCAGGCAGAGCGATGACATCACCAGCCAGAGCGACGGGCGCAGCTCGTCCGGCCTATCACTCACCGCCTTCGAGTCGTTCGTCAGAGGCATGGTGGGTAACCACGACGATCTGGCAGGACTCAGACAAAGCAGCTATACCTTTTCAGTTCAGCTTAGCGTCTTGGTTTAACTCTAATGCATCTTACTCAGCTTGATCTGTCAAAATCTATAATACTTTCCAAACAAAATCTTCAAATGTACCTTTGTTAGTTCAGCTTTAGATAGTTAGTCAACCTTATTTATCTAAAATGTATGTTATTCAGATTTCATTTTTGACTGTTATTTTTAGCTAGTCTTGTGTTGTCATTTCTCTTGTTAAGATCCTTGTGTTGTCATTTCAAAACGGCCTGTTGATATTTCCTCATGCCTTATGTTGGAGTCTTTAAGATCCTAAGTATAATGAGCATGATGTTCCGTCTCCTTGCTCAGGTCCGAATGCAGACAGAGAGCGCGCTGAAACCCAGACCCAAGTCTTGTAAGTGATACACAGAGCAAGATACACACTGTTCAACCATGAACATACAATGCAGCTCATATTTAATGTGATCAATCATCCCCATTGATCAGTCATCCGCCCGGCGCTGGGACACCCTCACACCAGGAACCTGAAGAAGATGGACCCTGTGACCAGGTAACGCCTCCACCTGAACTGTCACACCTCCACCTGTACTGGTTCTCTATGGTTCTACTGCAGGTATATTAACTCTAGTGTGGTTCTACTGCAGGTATCTTCAGTACAAACAGGAGTGGGACATGTTCAAGGTTCCAGGGGAGAAGGACCGGAGAGCACTCCACTGGGAGATCAGGGTACCAGTACTACTAGTACTTCTAAATCATGTTGAAATACTGTGTACAGCCTTCATGTCTACACGTAAGCCCTACGTTCCTAGAGGTCTGGACACTAGTGCCTGGTGGTTCAAACACAAAGCTTTCTGGGGATATTTAATGCATTTAAATGTAGTTATGTGGTGAATAAGGCCCGTTATACTTTCTCAACTGGTCCAACATGGAGATGTTAACATGAGTTCTTCTGTTCTCAGGAGCAGCTGGCCTACCAACCTCCACCAGTGAGTACGACTCAAGTTACTCTGGGATTTGTAGCTTAACAGGCCCCTTATGTCTGAGGCTGATGAGCCATTTCAAAATCTATTCAGTGACATCCACCCAGATGTATGATGGGTGCGGTCAGTCCATCATTCATCTGGGTAGACACTCCCATCAGTGATGTCAGCAATGGATGGTTTGAAATGGCTTTACGACCATCCTCACACCTGGTGGTAAAATAGGTTTCATTTTGATGAAGGCACCCTGTTCTTCTCCCAGTAGTCGAGTCCTGTACAATTCATCTGAACACGTCCTCCTCCGTTAGGCGCGGCCGCGGCGGGCCTACGTACCCAACTCCTACATCGTCCCCACGGAGAAGAAGCGCTCGGCTCTGCGCTGGGAGGTCAGGAACGACCTCGCCAACGGACTGCTTCCGCCGAAACACAACTACCGCTTTTAAACACACACACCTTTTATACTGTTTTTATAAGCACACGGTTTATTTATTCACACAAATGTAATAAAGACATGATCAACACTGGGTTGTTTAATTTAACATGTGGGCGGGGTCAGGGGAGGTCTGAGTAGGGCAGTTTGAAGGGGTACAGGGGGGTGTAGCGTTCGTCGTGCCACAGCAGCTTGCTCTCCAGGAAGCGCACGGCGGCCAGCGTGAGAACGACGGCCTCGTGTTTCAGCATGCTGTGCACATTCAGCCCTGAGGAGACACAAGTCATGTTAACACGTTACACCAAACGTTTGACGTTTTACCTTACGTACACATGCCGGCTTAGAACTAGGGTTAAACGTACCAATGGCTGGGATGATGTTGACCGTCTTGAGGTTGGTGGTGGCCTGCAGAAGGTTTTCTGGAAGCTCATCACCGCTGGAGGACAGAGAACAGTGTATTCATCTGGGATCCAGCAGTCCTATGTTATAGCAGAACACCTGATCCAGCGTTCGCCAATTATGCGCTTATTGATCCCTGCCCCCACAACATGATTGTTCAAAACAAAAATGAAGCGAAAGAAAGTTGAGACCAGCTGAGACCAGCTTTTTATAGAATTACATCCCATAATGGGATGTAGTGGTCGGATAGTTTAGTCATTGGGGTGTTTTAACTCCCATCTGAAAGGTTCTGGGTTTGATCCCTAATATTCCCCCTACCTGTTCTGTAATGACAAGTATCTGATTCACTGCAGGTCACTTTGCATCAATGTAAATATGATGCTGTTAAACCCCTGGTTGGATCTGCTTAAGGACTAGACTAGGACGTGGAAGCCTGGTACTCACGCGTCTACGATGAGCAGCGACTCCCCCCACTGTCTCTGTCTGAGGAGGTCCAGGATGTACTGGGGGTCTGGCGTGGGCAGGTCCAGAGAGTCCACCACGTAGAGGTAGTCCTGTAGGGGCCATCACACCGTGAGCAGAGCTACATGACTACGACTGCTCTGTAGTCCAGTTCACATTAAGCAGACATTTTGGAGTGAGGCTGGGAACAATGGGAACAGCATAAATACTAGAGTAGCTACATAACGCTCAATCACTGCACCACCAACTGTACAGAGCAGCTATCGGAAAGGTGGACGGATCTGTGCCAGCTCTAACCTAAACCTCCCTGATATCCAACAACTCCAGTGTACCTTAGTGTCCTGTAGTCACAGCTGTGGACATTAGGGCTTGAACCTAGAACCTCGGAACACCCTAACTACTAGACACTAGAGGGGGCTGATAAACACTTCAGCAGAAAGCGTCTGCTCAATGACATAATAATAAATAGTAAAACAATGTGGCATATTAGAATAGAAATGCTCACGGCAGCAGAGTTCAGACCGTGTTCTGTACCAGAATACAACCTTGATACACTGTGCTGTACCCACACTAGAGTCATGCTTCTAGCTGCTTACCTGAGCCAGCTTGGAGCTCAGCGCCACCTTGAGGCCCATCACGCGCACCTTCATGGGCAGCATGTAGTAGTAGCTGGTGGGCCCCCGGGGGCCATGGGACACCCCCCCTGGGAGAGGAACAATACACCTTAATATACGAACATCTCACACGGCCCAAACCAACACCTCTCATATGTAGCAGAGTTGAATACTGTTCCGGAGTTTGGGGACATGCTAACGGACCTTACGGTGGTTGCCTGGAAAAGATTGAATTGACAGACACTCACTTGTGGTGTTCCAAAACATTCAGGAAAAATAAAACAGCAATATCGGTCTATTCATGTTTATAATTAGTAAAGAACAGGCAGTCACTGAACACCAGGAATGCATCAACAACAAAATATGTATTGCCTAGGTATAGCACCAAAATAAATCTGTATTGGGCATGCAGTAAACATGAGGAATGGTCTACCTGAGTCTATGATGTCAAAAGGTACTTTTAAAACAGGAATAAAGAGGAACAATGTTATGTTAATGTAAGTGTTGTGTTATGTAGTCTTATGGCAACACCCGTATATTTGAACCACTTTTCACCTGACATGATGCTGAGGGACCAAGGGGGGCAGGTGTGCAGGTCCTTAGCCATTACAAGCCATTTGAAAATGGATCCACTTGTGGGCGTGTCCTCCAATGTAGGATGGATAGGCCAAGTCCACAGGGAGGTGACCTGAGAATTGATCTACCCATCATACCACGGGGTGGACACTCCAACTAGTGACGTCCCTAGTGGGTTGATTTTTTTTAATTGGCTTGTAATGACAAACCTCTCATCCTAAAATAGGTGTCCTTTAACATCTACTGAATATAACATTCCAGCAAGTTTCTACAACTCTTACGCGCCTTAGTGGAGGAGACTGGTCGCCGTGACAACTCACCTCCTCTCCACAACGGCGAGCGGATGCTGCCGACGCGAGCGCGCCCGCTGCCCTTCTGTCGCCATGGTTTCCTCCCACCGCCCCTGACCTCGGACCTCACCTTGGTGTTGGCGTAACTCTGGGGGACAGAAGCTCAGCATCTGGATTCAAAGTGTACCTTCACCTGTGACTACAAACTCTTTACTGTTAAATCATTTTATAACTCGTACAATTTGGATCGTCTAGCAGTGGTTAGGGTGTAGGATACTCAAAAGGTTTGAGTCTACCTCTAAGAAGCCTAACCTCTACCTGCTCACGATTGAAATAATACGCTACTCATCTGGTAATTGACAGAGTAGTAACCAAGTAAAACGTTGTTACATTTTAAAATGGAAGAATACTGGGGGTGATCTGGTCTTTAAGAAAATCAAAGTGCTTACTACTCTCTTGTAACTCCTCTGCCACAGCTCCACCTGGTGGAGGATGTCCAGCCTGCAGGAGAGAGGAGACGTTAGAAGCTGATCTGCTGCCCAGCAGAGAGAATGTACCTGGAGTGGACTTCAGGATTTACTTTCAAGTAATTCTAAACAGCAAAAACAAAATAATTAAAGTACAATATACTCTGTTTTGAAAACAAATTATATTAACTAGAAAAATTATGAAAATTGAGATCTTCTCATTTTGCCTTCCAGTAAAAGTTAGTCAAACGGTTCTTTGCTAGGATGGGCTAACTATGCCTGAACAGAAGATATATGATGATTAACAAAAAGGTAGCGCTACAGATATGCCAAGACATGACAGTCACTGTGTGGTTTGTGAAGACGCTATTAATAAATCCATCTTGAAAGAGCGTTTGACAGCCCAGCAGTCAGAAAGCTGTGTGTGTTCCCACATTCACCACAGCCTGGTGAGGTCACTTCCTGTTTCTCTCTGCAGATCAGTGATCGGGCGTCAGCTGTACCTGGACGGCACGGCAAACACGTCTGGGTGTAGCTGGGCTAGGCCCACGGGGTCTCCTTGCTGGGCTGCCAGGGACTCCACCCAGGTAAGGAGTGGGCTCAGGTGGGCCGGGACAGCCGAGTCACATGTTCTTATGACGGGCAGGGAGGAGTCTGCTGGTGGTGGGGGGCGTTCTGGATAGACAAGCGGGTTAAACGATTGAACAGACGCATCAAATCAGAACCATGCTTTAAAAGTGGATGGATTTAGACACTAATGTTGAAAGCGAACTTGTTAGTGTGTAAATTGATGTCTGTGAGAGTGATGCTAATGTTGTTGTAGTTTTAAACAATTTCATTTAATTAATACATTTTTTGTCCAGGTTATACTAATATATAAGATTGCTTAAACATACATACACACACATAAATATATATGCCATAATATTTATCAATGACATGCACATGGTTCAACCCCTAATGTCCATAGCCCAACCTGACAGCTCCCCTCCTGTATCTGAACTCACCGCAAGTCGCTTTGGATCAACGCGTCTGCTAAAAAGTGTTAATATTATAATAATAATAATAAAAAGACAACCATGAGGGGGACTCGTAATTCTGTGTGTATCACAGCCATTAACGTTTGATTTAAGGTTAAATGTGCGTCGGTCTAAAACGTGTTCGCTTACTTGTTCTTGAGGGATCCACGAGGTTTGAGGGAAGCCGTAAATTTGAAGGTAACGAACTCTCACCAGACAGCGATGACATGAACTACAAAGACACGTCCAGTATTTAGGATCAAACATGACAGTGAGTGTCAGTCAAATGAAATAGCAGATCAGTGCTTACCCTTCTAGCGACGCCTCTGCTACACGCCATTACAGATAAACGAAGCATTGTGAATATACAAGACGCGTGGTTGTTATATATTAGACTTTATTCTCTTAAAACTCTTGAAAAGCCATTTCAGGTTATACAATTAAATGTTTGTATAAAAAGGTCGTGTGGTCCATGCTATGGTGCTGCTGGGATGTCGCACAATGATTGCGTCATCCAAGGAAACCGTCGCCCCCTAGTGGTTAGAGGAACAACAGCTCTGAGCTAAAATGCAGCAGAGGTCACACGGTTTACTTAATATATTTACAATATTTACAATATATATAATAATAATAATATATACACAAAATATATAACAAAATGTTGTCTGGGGTTTGGAGAGATGTGCTCTCTTGTGCCACTGGATTCAACAAAGCTCAATTTGTTTAATGTCATTTTATTAAAATATATAACAAAATACACTTGAATTGAGAATAATTTTTAGGACTGATGTACATGCTTATCAGCCACCTTGTCACGGTTAAAAGAATGTTTCATCGTTTTTATTTCCACTCTGATAATGAATACAACTTAACTGTAATGGGGGTGTATTTTTTTGGTTTGAAAATCGTAAATAAATGCATGAGCCAGCAAACATAATGGCAGATTATATTGAACACATACTCTCATTAATGCACCCAATTTGAATATATGGAAATATTCAAGAAATAACTTAATAATAACTAAATTTCCAATCCTTAAAATAACATTTCATCATTACATATGTAAAATGTTGACATTGAATTCCCACATTGATAATACATTGATAATGACAATAAGTGCAAAAGTACATATTTTATAATACATAACGAAATATATTTAAGAAATATATACAAAATGTTTAGCAACAAATATAGGGCAACAAATATGTACAACACATGACAGTGAAAGAAAACTGGCCAACTACGTTGAGAGATAGTCGTACTCTGACTCCTATATGAGCTTAGAAAACCAGAATGTCGAGCCTTCTTCATTTGCATCTGGAACCTCAAGGTCCATGTTGGGTGGATTGAAGTCGAGTCTCCCCAGTGTGTTTGGTCTGCGGTTTTGCATACGTTCATTCTGCCCTTGTGTGGGGAAAACTGTGACAAAATAACCATCGTCAGATGGTCTTCTAGGTCCTGTGGGTAGCTTGGCACTGGGCTGCCTGGTCCTCATATGACCCTCTGTAGACCTTCTGTAAACCTGATGTCTGGGGTCCCGTGGGTCCATATTGAAATCTGCTGGGGAGACTCCATAGCCCTGGCTAAACCCACCCCCTTGCTGGTGCCTGGGAGCTGCTGCATTGAAACTCGGACCCCTGTACCCCCCTGAAACCCCGCCCATGGTGAGATCTCGTTGCGGTACCCTGGACCTGAGGACATGATCCCTTCCAGTGAAGTCATCGATGTTGAGATCAGAACCGGGAACATACATGTTGTGGCCATAATGATTGGCCCTTGGGAGGTGGGCATCCACATAAGGATAATTTGACCTTGGCTGTGTCCCGGGAGACATTCTATATTGCAAGTTTACATTGGCATCTAATCCCGGGGTTTTCATGCCTGTGAGATCTGACCGCCGACCTTTATAAGAGGGCTGGTTATAATGCAGTGCAGGAGTATCGATGTCAAGCTCTGGAGCTCTCATGTTGAACTGAGGGCTTTGGATATTGGGCCTCATTCTGTTGAGGTCTACAATTGGAGCACTAAGTCTTGGCAGGTTTGATGATCGATGAGCTGCATCAAAGTCAATATTAGACCCAGCCTGAAGGTTTGGGCTCCCAAACTGAGGCAGTTTAAATCTTTTATCAGGGAAGTCAAGGTCACGTTGAGGAGCCTGGATATTTCTTGAGGGACCTTGGATTCCTGCTTTTGGCATTTTTACGTTCCTTGGAGAGCCAATGCCTATTTGAGGGGCATTTAGGTTAAATTTAGGTGGGTTCATTTCCCCTTTTGGTAGTGAACCAGAAAGACCAAAGTTCGACCTTTGAGGTGTTTTCAACTGACCAGTTGGAGCATTGATTTCAACATTTGGGCCTTTCAGACCGGGGCCTCTCCATTTAGAAGCAGAGAAGTCCATGTCTGGTGCTGTTGCTTTGGGTCGAGAGAAACCTATGTCTGGCATTTTGAACTTCCCTTCTGGAGTGTCTACTGACACATTTGGTCGTCTTGGTGACGACATATTAAGACTTGGGGCATCCAACTTTGGTCCAGAAAGACTCAAATTAGGCTTTTTAAATTTGCCATCAAAATCAGCATTTGGTATTTGAACTCTAGCTTTTGGACCTTTAATGTTTGCTGTTGGCATGTTGAAATCTACATCTGGACCATTTATGTTGCCATCAATGTCAGGTCCTTTAATGTTGGGTAAGCCAATTTTGGGCATTTTCATGTTGGGCATCTTTAACTTTGTTTTGGGTGAACCAATGTTCACATCTGGAGAATTCACATTCAATTTAGGAGCTTTAAGATCCATTTTTGGTAAGTCCAATTTCGGGGCCTCAATTCCCCCTTCTGGCAATGTACCTGAGAGACCAAATTTGGGCATTTTCAGTTTCCCTGAAGGAGCATTAATATCAATGTTAGGGCCACTGAGGTCCATGTTGGGGCTTTTGAGATCCACTTTGGGCATATTGAGGTCTGGTGGATTTATTCCACCGCCAAGTTTAGGACCAGAGACATTGAAATCAGGTGACTTAAAGTCAAAGTCAGCACCACCTAGCTTTGGAGCTGAAAGTCCAAAATCAGGCATTTTCAAATTAGGTTTTTTTAATTTAAATGATGGGCTGTCAAAATCCACATCGGGCATTTCTAATCCAGCTTTGGGACCTTTGAGGTTGACATTTGGCATATTCAAATCTAGATCTGGACCATCTATGTTGCCACCAACTTGTGGTCCTTTTAGGTTTGGGAGGTTAAATTTTGGCATCTTCACCTTGGGCATCTTAAACTTTGTTTTGGGTGAACCAATGTTCACATCTGGAGTATTCATATCCAATTTAGGAGCTTTAAGATCCATTTTTGGCAAGTGCAAGTTCGGGGCCTCAATTTCCCCTTTTGGCAATGTGCCAGAAAGACCAAATTTAGGAATTTTCAGTTTCCCTGAAGGAGCATTAATATCAATGTTGGGGCTTTTGAGATCAAAGTTGGGCATATTGAGGTCTGGGGGATTTATTCCACCGCCAAGTTTAGGACCAGATACATTAAAATCAGGGGACTTGAGGTCAAAGTCAGGACCACCTAACTTTGGTGCTGAAAGTCCAAAGTCTGGCATTTTCATATTTGGCTTTTTCAATTTAAAAGACGGGCTATCAAAATCCGCATCCGGCATTTCCAATCCAGCTGTAGGACCCTTAAGGTTGACATTTGGCATATTCAAATCTAGATCTGGACCACCTATGTTGCCGTCAATGTCAGGTCCTTTAACGTTGGGCAATCCAAATTTGGGCATCTTCAACTGAGGCATCTTAAACTTTGCTTTGGGTGAACCAATGTTCAAATCTGGAGTATTCACATCCAATTTAGGAGCTTTAAGATCCAATTTTGGCAAGTCCAAGTTCGGGGCCTCAATTCCCCCTTTTGGCAGGGTGCCAGAGAGATCTAACTTGGGCATTTTGAATCTCCCTGAAGGAGCATTCGTGTCAATGTTGGGGGCACTGAGGTCCATGTTGGGGCTTTTGAGATCGACTTTAGGCATATCAAGGTCTGGTAGATTTATTCCACCACCAAGTTTAGGACCAGAGACATTGAAATCAGGGGACTTGAAGTCAAAGTCAGGACTACCTAACTTTGGTGCTGAAAATCCCAAATCAGGCATTTTCAAATTTGGCTTTTTAAATTTAAATGATGGGCTGTCAAAATCTGCATCTGGCATTTCCAATCCAGCCTTGGGACCCTTAAGGTTGACATTTGGCATATTCATATCTAGATCTGTACCACCTATTTTCCCATCAATGCGAGGTCCTTTAACTTTGGGTGAGCCAAATTTTGGCATCTTCAACTTGGGCATCTTAAACTTTCCTTTTGGTGAACCAATGTTCACATCTGGAGTATTCATATCCAATTTAGGAGCTCTCAGATCCATTTTTGGCAAGTCCAAGTTTGGGACCTCAATTCCCCCTTTTGGCAGTGTGCCAGAGAGATCAAGCTTGGGCATTTTGAATCTCCCTGAAGGAGCATTCATGTCAATGTTGGGGGCACTGAGGTCCATGTTTGGGCTTTTGAGATCAACTTTGGGCATATTGAGGTCTGGTGGATTTATTCCACCGCCAAGTTTAGGACCAGAGACATTGAAATCAGGGGACTTGAAATCAAAGTCAGGACCATCTAACTTTGGGGCTGAAAGTCCAAAATCAGGCATTTTCAAATTTGGCTTTTTAAATTTAAATGACGGGCTGTCAAAATCTGCATCAGGCATTTCCAATCCAGCTTTAGGACCCTTGAGGTTGACATTTGGCATATTCAAATCTAGATCTGGACCACCTATGTTGCCATCAATGTCAGGTCCTTTAACGTTGGGTAAGCCAAATTTGGGCATTTTCACCTTGGGCATCTTAAACTTTGCCTTGGGTGAACCAATGTTCACATCTGGAGTATTCATATCCAATTTAGGAGCTTTCAGATCCATTTTTGGCAAGTCCAAGTTTGGAGCCTCAATTCCTCCTTTTGGCAGGGTGCCAGAGAGATCAAACTTGGGCATTTTGAATTTCCCTGAAGGAGCATTCATATCAATGTTAGGGCCACTGAGGTCCATGTTGGGGCTTTTGAAATCCACTTTGGGCATATTGAGGTCTGGTGGATTTATTCCACCACCAAGTTTAGGACCAGAGACATTGAAATCAGGGGACTTTAAGTCAAAGTCAGGACCACCTAACTTTGGTGCTGAAAGTCCAAAATCAGGCATTTTCAAATTTGGATTTTTAAATTTAAATGACGGGCTGTCAAAATCTGCATCAGGCATTTCTAATCCAGCTTTAGGACCTTTGAGGTTGACATTTGGCATATTCAAATCTAGATCTGGACCATCTATCTTGCCATCAACATCTCGTCCTTTAAGGTTTGGGAGGTTAAATTTGGGCATCTGAAACTTAGGCATCTGAAACTTTGCTTTGGGTGAACCAATGTTCACATCTGGCGAATTCACATCAAATTTAGGAGCTTTAAGATCCAATTTTGGCAAGTCCAAGTTTGGGGCCTCAATTCCCCCTTTTGGCAGTGTGCCTGAGAGATCAAACTTGGGCATTTTGAATTTCCCTGAAGGAGCATTCATGTCAATGTTAGGGCCACTGAGGTCCATGTTTGGGCTTTTGAGATCGACTTTGGGCATATTGAGGTCTGGTGTATTTATTCCACCGCCAAGTTTAGGACCTGAAACATTGAAATCAGGGGATTTGAAGTTAAAGTCAGGACCATCTAACTTTGGTGCTGAAAGACCGAAATCAGGCATTTTCAAATTTGGCTTTTTAAATTTAAATGACGGGCTGTCAAAATCAGCATCTGGTATTTCTAACCCAGCTTTGGGACCCTTGAGGTTGGCATTTGGTATATTCACATCTAGATCTGGACCATCTATGTTGCCATCAATGTCTGGTCTTTTTAGGTTTGGGAGATTTGGCATCTTAAATTCCGGCATATCAAACCTTCCTTTGGATGAACCAGTGTTAAAATCTACTTTTGGGGCTTTAAGATCCATGTTTGGTAAATCCATAGCAGGGGCCTTTATGTTGGGACCATTGAGACTCAGGTCTTGTGATTTAAATGTTGGTGTATTGATGTTCAGGTCAGGAGGATTCAAGTCATAATGAGGCATTTTCAGTGTGGGCATTTTGAATTTCTCTTTGGGTAAATCAGTGTTCACGTCTGGAGCATGCAGGTCTAGATTAGGAGCTTTGAGATCCATGGTTGGTGTGTCAATGCCAGAAAATTCTAGCCCCTGAATCTTTGGAGATTTTGCACTTGCATTTATATCCACATCTCTTTTCTTTGGTAATGTACCAAATAATTTAAATTTGGGTTTTTTGACCTTAGCAGAGGGAGCACTTAATTTTGCTGAGGGCATTTTCATCTCCATATCAGTGTTAACATTTAGCTTGGGGAGATTGACACTAGGCAACTCAGGACCTTCTACTTTTGATCCAGACATTCCAAAACTGGGCATTTTCAAATCGGGCATTTTGAAATTTCCAGAAGGGGTACCAATATCCATACTGGGTTGCTTGAGTTTAGTTGACGCTAAATTAAGGTCAATGTCTGGTTCCACAAATCCAGCTTTAATCTTTCCCAAGCTGATATCTGGCCCATGTAGATTTCCACTATAACCGCCATCTGGTCCTTCGGGGCTAGATAGACCAAAGTTGGGAATCTTGAACTTTGGTTTCTTCAGGCCTGTGTTGATGTCAAGCCCTGGAGTATCAACAGTTTTGAGACTTAAGTCAGGTGATTTGAGGTCAGCATCAATATTGAGATCTGGTCTTTTGCCGGGCAGCCCAAATGAAGGCATGTTAAATTTTCCAGAAGGTGAATCAACATCTAAATCAGGCATTTTCAGGTCTACCGTGGACCTTGTCACTGTAGGTAACTCAAAGTTATGTAAACCCATGTTAGGATTGTCCACATTTAGGACAGGGTTTCTAAGTTTCTTGGAAGGTCTGACATGAATAGCACCTGAAGAGATTTCTGGGACATTTATATCAGTCTGGACCGCACCTTCTGGGCCAGATATGGCTCCATTAAGACCCAGGTCTGGAATTCTAAATCTGGGCATTTTGAATGTTTTTTCAGTTCCTTCAATTTCTATTTTTGGTGCATTGCCGTCAAAGGTTGGGTCAATGATCTTCCCCTCGGTCGGATATATTTCCAAACCAGGAAGACTGCCATTGGAGTGTTGCAAGTTTAGCTCCGATTCTGATTTCAAATTGAGGTTCCCATCTGCTGCAGGTGTGCCCATTCTGGAAGTCTTTGTTTTAAGTAATCCAAAGTCAACGCCAAGCCGAGGAATTCCACTGTCACTTTTATGGCTTAAATTGGATAACTCCGGTCTGCTTCCTTGAGCGTGTAGCATTCCATCACTGGAACCGCCCACAGCGCCATGGCCATCCTTCATGAACCTCTTGATCTTTGCATTGTAGAGTCGGCTATAGGAGTCCTTCAGCATCTGGAACAGAAAGACACAGCCTGTTGAATTTATTGGTTTACATATATATTTACATATATTACATATATTTGAAATGATTTAGTGGCAGTGGTTGACCATAAATCCTTTAACAGGTCACTTTATCACGTGGTTGATTGGACTAACCTCTCCTGGGCCCTTGGAGACTGTATCCAGGTTGCCGAGGCTCTTGCTCATGTTGTTCTTGGTCAGGACTTGCATGTTGTTGTTAAATGGTTCCATCAGCTTCAGTACTTTCAAAACCTCGTCTTTGGACAGTTCATCGAAATTAATCGCTGCACCCACAATTTCATCCCCTGCAATGCAAACATCATGTGGTCACAAAAGGTTGTTTTGGGTTTTCAAGGTCTCTTATAGTGCATATATATATGCATGAAGAATACCACAAACATAAACATATAACATACATATTTCTTAAAACATCTGAAATGACGTCAAGAGGTGATAACGTCTGGTTTTCTAAAAGCTACTGTTCATCAGACTCTGATCTTTTTCATAAATTTTTCATGGCCAATAACAGCCAATCAGCCTGAGTGTTACTACCTTCGTGGAGCCCCTGATTGGAGGAGGACCCAACGCCGATGCTTGAGATGACCAGTCCCCCGCCTTCGGACTCCTCCAGGGTGAGGCCCTCCGACATACTCCTCCCTCTCCGATGAGTTGGCTTGGAAACAGAACAACATGTGATTTAAAACCACCATCCATTTAAAGCTGACCAGGAACTCTATCATTCCAATCAATCAAACATTATTCATAGAGTGCTTTTTACAACAATACAAGAGAAATAACACAAAAAGGAAACTAAAATATGAGAAATCACAGATACATTGTTAAAAGAAAGCTACATTAAAAAGTGATGTTTTATTATTTAAAAAAGTTACAAATATTGACAGATTGTGATGCCCTTAGTTCCTCTGGCAGACTGTTCCAGAGGTGCAGACTGTAGACACCAAACGCTGCCTCCCTGCAGGTCTCAGGTGACAGCTCACTTGAGGAGCGATGAGGAGGCCAGAGGACCTGGGCGAGCATATTTAAAAGCAGATCTTGACACCATGACACCCTGTTAGGCTTTCATACCATGATCTCTGTCTTCTGCTACTGTGGTGGGGATGAATCCATCTGCATTCAACCTGCAGGAGGCAAAGGCCAAACATTCAGTGTGCAGCTAGCACAAGACAAATGAGCAGGAGGTAGAGCTGGAGGTACTAGAAGTAAATATAGCACATGTTATAATTATTTAATTATAATTATTAACTATTGAGTAGAGGTTCAATAGATTATTGACACAAATACTGAACATCAAGTAATGGACACTGTTGTGAGATATCAGAAGCATTCTGAAGGAGTTCCAGGTAACTCCCTGGAAACAGGTCTAACCAGGACTGGACCCCACCCTCTCATTCCTGGGGTAGGACCGGTACCGGCGCACCCTGTCTTAAATCGAGAGTCACATGACCGTGTGATGTTTGAATAAATGAATTCTGAAGGTTCAGGCTTTGACTGGAAAACATACAGGACTTGACTGGTAAACAGCCTCAGGAGTTGGTTTCACTGGTAGCAATAGTATTATTAGTAGTATTACTAACGTTGCATTTCCATTTCCAATGGCTATTCTGCACTCTGTGCACTCTCTTTTCTTATGACTTAATGTCAATGTAGTAAATGTATGAAAGCTCAATTCTGTTTTAATATTCACGGACCAAAACACTACAACCACAAACGACTACACAGGTAATGCAAGGATATTTAGTCATTTTCTTAGCAACAGAGTTTGATAGTTCAACACATATGCTGACAGGTGAGTTTGAGTCGGTTTTTCACAGCTTCAGTAACTCTATTTGTGTGTTTTCCATGACGAACAACTTGAACTGTAGCCGCCCACATATGCATAATATGTACACAATATATTGTTGTTTAACAAAGCACAGTGTTCTTTACAGATCTAACATCTTAGTTTTCCTTTACTAAGAGCACTAGAGTCATGTGACAGTTATAGCTAACACCAGAGTTATAGCTAACAACAGTTATAGCTAAAAACAGAGTTATAACTAACACCAGAGTTATAGTTGACACAACAGTTATAGCTAAAAACAGAGTTATAACTAACACCAGAGTTATAGCTAACAACAGTTAGTTATGACCAGTGTTGTTTACATTTAGCAACCCCCAGTAAGTATTATAGTATGTATTATAATGCTATTATAAGTTTAATACTAGTTTGTAATATAATAATAGCATAATATTTAAGTGTTTTATTACGTATCATATTCATAGTTCAGAATATTGTAGTGTTTAGGAGCATTATAGTATGTATTATAATACTATTATAATTCTAATTCTAGTTCAGAGCATAGAATTCAAGAGTATTATATTACGTATTATAATAATTGCTCAGAACATTGGAGAGTATTATAGTATGTAGTTCAATACTAGTCCAGAGTATTGTAGTATTTAAGTATCATAGAACTCCAGGCTCGACCGATACTACCACCATGATGACATCATGTTCTAGCAATAAAGCTTAAAGTCCATCAGACATACCTACACTGTAAACGCACGCACACACACTGTGAGGGAAAGAGGCCGTACTCTCACCTGAGGCGTGGGGTCTTCCCGGCGGGTCGGATGTTGGTAGGAGGCTGGTCAGCTGTGCGCCTACGTCTCCGTGCTTCCCATAGTGATCTGCACACTGACAGCAACCCCACGTAACTCCACTGTCAGAGCTGAAGAAGAAAAACTGGTTTGGCCTCATAAATCCCGCCCGTTCCCAACCGTATACACAAACACCCGCCCCCATCGGTGGCCACACCCATAACACACACATAAGCATACTCACAGATCCAGCTGTTGACGTTAGCACATAGCACATATTCATGCAACCACAGCCTTAGTCACTTTCTCACAAGTATAGAACACACCACACACCCACACACACCCACCCACACCCACATCCACGCACACCTACTGTTGAGGCACGCAACACATTAACAAACACACAAACACACTTCTACACCCACAAAGGTGTCCCACAAAGAATTCTGCAGGTTCCACAAAGCTAAAATCTCACTTTTCAGGAAACAACGCTGTCATGGAGAAAACAAAACATCAACAACACCACCAGGCACACCTTGTATCAGGGCGTGCACACGGAAGCACACGTGAATAAATGCTTACATGTTCCAGGGGTGGGGCAGCCGTTCAGTCCCAGGTCACCTGGCTGGAGAATGTGTGAAAGCACACAGAGAACCAGTAGTACATAGAAAGTAACCAGGTATATAGCGTGACACCTCCACCGCTCGCTGGAGATCTGGTCTGAGCTTGGAAGGCGGCCATGTTGGACAGTCTGCTACATTATTAGTTATTCTCATATACCTCTTCAAATATGAACACACTAAGTTTGGCTGTGGAAGCGGCTGGTTCTAAACCTTTGAAGACCACAGCATGAGGTTCTGCCTGGTCCTTACCAGTTCTGTCTGGTTGTAACCTTTTGTGTTGGGTTCTAACAGGTTCCGTCTGGTTGTACCCGGCTGTGTCTGGTCGTAACCTTTTGTGTCTTGTTCTAACCGGTTCTGTTTGGTTCTGTCTGGATCTGATCGGTTCGCTCTGGTTCTCTCCGTTTCTGTCTGGTTGTAACCTTTTGTGTCTGGTTGTAACCGGTTCCGTCTGGGTCTGATCGGTTCTCTCTGGTTCTATCCATTTCTTTCTGGTTCTAACTGGTTCTGTCATGCAGTAGAAGATTGGTCAGGATCGTCATCGCAAATCATCATGTAAATCATGAACACAAATGTCACAGAGTCGACAGAGATACTGAACGCACACACTTCTTATGAGCTCAAATCTGTTTTTAATAGTTGGTTGAAAATAGTTTGTTTCAAACAAAAGTTGAGGCTGTTACAAAGCTAGCTATGTACTTTCTGGAAGGTTTAGTGCTCAATACAGTAGACCTTGTGTGTCCGAAACAACAATCAGTTTATCTTATAGATATACATCTCTATCTATATTCCAGCTCTACAGTATTTGACAAAGCAAGTCATTCATTTGAAGTTGCGTTTGAACATATTGTTAAAAACCATAGCCCAGACTGTTTGAACGGCCGACTGTCAGCCTGTATAATGGAAACGAGTTGCCAGTGAAGTACACAGGCTTCTTCTGGGCGAAGCTAAACACTGCAAGACGCCAGCCAATCCTTCTTTCTAGAGAGGCTCGCCTGTTCAGTTAGTATTGAGGCGTTGCACCGATACCACACAGTGCCACCGCAGTGGAATGTCCCAGCCAGGCCACCTACATCTCTTTTAGGAAGCGTTCAGGTGTAGGGGTTAGAGGTGACAGGTGTCTCTCGAGTCTGTGTTTTTCATTGTGAAACAAGACAGTGTATTTGTACACATTTCTTCACGTTCTTCAGTGTTGTTCTGTCTTATGCTTCTTGCGCACACTGTTTGGAACCAGGAGAAGCTGAGGAATCAAACCTGCGAACTGATCTGCTGTCGTAGGGGAGGAGTTTGTGTGTGAATGTGCGTGATTGGCTGGCTCAGCTGGCCTGCCAGAAGATGATTGGACCACAGCAGGCCCACAGACGCCGTGACGTTTCAGATAACGATGTCATTCAGTGGGTCCACCCCCGCCTCCTCTTCCTCAGTCCTCTGCCCCCCCAACCAGCCTGCTGAAAAGAGACTGGTCGTTCTGGAGCAAGGCAGCCGGGGCATCGAACTCCACCACCTTCCCAGCATGCATCACCAGCACGCGGTCTGAGTCCATGATGGTGTTGATCCTGGGTTGAGGACACAGAACGCCATATTGAGCCTGAGGGAAACTGAGCTAACGCGAGCCTGAACAAGACAAGATGGTGCTTGGCTATTTATAGATGTCAGAAACTCCTTTATTAAAGTTCAACCATGATACAATGGTGCGCATGTGTGTTTGCTCACACACACACATTTTTTCCATACACTTATTAAAAGCTTAAGAAAGGTGCAGCTGATTCTGATGTTGTTGAAGTTACTGTTATTTGCCACTAGTAGGCAGTGTTTCCTTTAGAAAGCTAAACATACGGCTCCAGGCTTCACTATCGTCTAGAACAATTTAGTCATTTAGCACACTTTTATCCAAAGTGATGCACACTGAGTTCAAATATGGAGCAATAAGGAGCAGGTAGGGGTTAGACAGTGAGTTCAGATACATGTACTTAAGAAGCAGGTAGGGGTTAGACAGTGAGTTCAGATACATGTACTTAAGAAGCAGGTAGGGGTTAGACAGTGAGTTCAGATACATGTACTTAAGAAGCAGGTAGGGGTTAGACAGTGAGTTCAGATACATGTACTTAAGAAGCAGGTAGGGGTTAGACAGTGAGTTCAGATACATGTATTACATGATGATTGCGATTAGAACTGCAGACTGCTCTTTATCTTACATTTATTAAATTGTCAAAATGGTCATTATACCTGTTTATAATGTAGACAGTATGAAACCACTCCTACCTGTGTATAATGTATACAGTATTAAACCATGTATGTACATCCCTGCCTGTGTATAATCTATACAGTAGAAACCATGTGTGTACAGCCCTACCTGTGTATAATGTATACAGTAGAAACCATGTGTGTACAGCCCTACCTGTGTATAATGTATACAGTATGAAACCAGCCCTACCTGTGTGTGTATAATGTATACAGTATGAAACCACCCCTACCTGTGTATAATGTATACAGTAGAAACCATGTATGTATAGCCCTACCTGTGTGCGATGGTCAAGACTGTCTTGTCTCTGAACTTGTCTCTGATGGTCTCCTGCAGCAGTCTGTCTGTCTGCTGGTCTACGCTGGCCGTGGCCTCGTCTATACACAGAACCTGCAGAACCAGAACCAATACAACACACCAGGTCAGTACATAGAACCTGCAGAACCAATAGAACCCATCAGGTCAATACACAGAACCAGAACCAAGTGTATACACCAAACCTACAGAAAGAGAACAAGGTGTGTGCACAAAACCTACAGAACCAGAACCTACAGAACAAAGCCAGGTCTTTCCACAGAACCTGCAGGCCAGAACTAGGTTACAACAACTACAAACAACCTACACAACCAGCTCAATACACAGAGCTGAACATGGAAGAACAAAGTAGAACATGGGAGAACACACAAGAACATGGAGAACACAGAGTAACATGGGAGAACATGGGAGAACATGGGAGAACACAGAGGAACATGGGAGAAAACAGGAGAACATGGGAGAACACACAAGAACACTCAAGAACACACAAAAACATGGGAGAACATAGAGGAACATGGGAGAACAGACAAGAACATGGGAGAACACAGAGGAACATGGGAGAACACAGAGGAACATCGGAGAACACAGAGGAACATCGGAGAACACAGAGGAACATGGGAGAACATGGGCATGGCGACACTTAGCATGGTTCATGTCTTTGGTATGGAGCTGTGTGGTGACACCAGGAGGTCAGGTCTTACGTTGGCCTGGGTCAGCAGAGCTCTGGCCAGACAGAGCAGCTGCCTCTGGCCCAGGGACAGACAGCTGCCCCGGTCCCCCACCTCCGCATCCAGACCGCCTGGAACACACACATATACACATAAATAGACACACACACATATACACATATATTTCTATATCTATATCTATATATATATATACACACATACACACAAACACACACACACACATATATATGTATGTCTATAAGAGTGTAAGCGGGCTACTTATGAAACCATCCACTTGTAGACGTCGTCTACCCACTCAAGTTGCTAATCGGACGGTAAACAATGACTGGCGCATCTCCATCAGACGCTAGCCGATGGTCTGGAGATTGGGGGGCAGCTTCCTCTAGGAAGCCTACAGCTAGACTCTGGATAATGGGGGTCTGAACCCAGAACCTCTCAGCTGGGAGTCCAACACCCTATCCTGCCAACAACACTCAACAACAACACTCTAATAAACAATAGTATACTTCCACGACACTATCCTTCTATCTATGGGGTAGTTCTATGGTGCTGTCTGAAGGAGTGCCCCCTCACCCATCCTGGACACAAGCTTCTCCAGGTGACAGTGTCTCAGGGCGGCCAGCAGGCTGCGGTCGGGATGGCGTCCGCAGGGGTCCAGGTTCTCCCTCACACTTCCGCTGAACAGGAAGGGGTCCTGGGGGATGATGGCTAGCCTGGACCTGCAGGGGGCGCAACCAGCACATACAACGTTAAGCCTAGCCTAGGGCAGTCTAGCCTGGCCTACCCTGTCCTAGCCTAGCACAGTTCAGCCTGTCCTAGCCTAGCATAATGTAGTCTGGCCTAGCCTAGCAAAGTACAGCCTGGCTTAGCCTAGCATAGAGTAGCCTGGCCTAGCACAGAACAGCCTCGCCTAGCCTAGCATAGATTAGCCTGGCCTAGCCTAGCCTAGTGCACCAAAGCCTATTGCAGCATACCCAAGCATAGCATAGCATTGCCTAGCCTAGCATAGCCTGTCCTAGCCTTGCATAATTTACTATAGCCTAGCCTACAACAGCACAGCCTGTACAAGCCTAGCATAGTGTACCTATTGCCTATTGTAGCATACCAGCATACCCTAGCATAGTATAGCCTGGCATAGCATAGCCTGTCCTAGCATAGCAAAGCATAGCATATTAAAGTATAGCCTAATCATAACCTAGCCTGGCTAACTATAGCCTACTCCAGCATAGCCTATGACAGAAAAGTCTATCATAGCCTAAACTATCCTAACCTAGCATACGCTAGCCCATCCTAGCATAATATAGCCTACCCTACCTTATTGTAGCCTATCAAAGCCTAGCATTGCATAGCCTAGTGTAGCCTAGCCTTACCTATGCTAGCCTAGTATACACTAGCCCCTCCTAGCATTATATGGCCTATTATAGCATACCCTACCTACCCTATCGTAGCTTATCATAGCCTAGCCTTGCATGGCCTATGGTAGGCTAGCCTAACCTATCCTATCCTAGCCCAGCACCAGCAGACCCCATCAGCTACCTGAGTTGGGCCAGGCCCAGGGTGCTGATGTCCAGGCCGTCCAGCAGGATGGTTCCCTGGTTCAGCTCCACCAGGCGGAACACGGCCAGGAACAGGCTGGACTTGCCGGAGCCGGTGCGCCCCACGACTCCCACCTTCTCCCCAGGGTGCACCAGCAGTGTGACCCCGTCCAGGGCGTTGGTTAGGCCCTCCCTGTAGCACAACACCGCCCCGTTGAACTCCAGCTGCCCACGCTCCGGCCACGACGCTGGGACCTGGACCAGAACACACACTATGAGGATTTCTAGTTTCTAGTTCCTAGGTGCATTTTTTCACACTAAAATACACTAACCAACAAAGTATGATATGTGGTGGTGTTGATTGTGGTGGTGGTGATGTGGTGGTGATTGTGTTCGTGGTGGTGGGGGTGATA
>OOFG01006245.1:11976-22181 GCA_900323295.1 Molva molva
CTAGTTAACATTCTGGTTGAAACTGTTTATTCCAGGGTACTTATTAGAAGAACTTCATGATGTCCTCAGGGGAAACTGTTTCTTTCTTTTCGTTTTTTAGCGGAGCGATATGGGCTTCACAGTAGGGTAGCCTGGATCATGTAGTAAACCTGTGTGCTTGAGTTGTGTCGTAAAACTGTGTCGTTAAAGTAACTGGAAGCTTCGTTATTAGTGAGGTGAACTTTGGTTGAGAGATTTTTATCTTTCAACCAAAGTTAAATTACAAACCTCTTATTATGTAGGTTGTATTGAACTCTCAGCGGGTTCTCATCAAACAACCAACCCCTCTCATTGGCTGTGGTATTGAGAAAAAATATTTGATTGATTGATTGATTGATTGATGGATGTAGTGTTACTTTTCCGAAGGTGTAGGCCACAATGCAATATTTGTTATAAAACTGTTGTCTAGGGCTATAGTGAAGGAAGTTTTATTTCATGCTGAGTTTCTCCCCATGCATTTTATTGTAGAAAACGTGTGTTGCTTCACTGGTGTGTGGGTGCAATTTTTTGGTCTGTGGAAATAAATATATTCCACCACAAGGCTAGACTTGTAAATAAAGTGCCAAAAGTCAGACGTAGTGTTTGCTCAAACTATTAAGTCATCTTTGTTCAGTTCAAAATCAGGAATAAAAAAAGCAACATTGAACAACGTTCCATTCTTAGCATGGCATCCCGTGCGTTTCACACAAAGCCGAGCGTGATGTCGAATTATTCCTGTGGTATCCTTGTTACTTTTACTGTATATACTGTAGCATTAACAGTCCATGCAATGGTTTTCCTCACTCACACACAGAATGCCCCGGTGTGCACAGACTCTCTTTGTGTTGCTTTGGAAATTTCCACTGCCAACCAACTCTGTGAGACTAAGCATGGCTGTGAGTCCCATTGCAGGTACATGGAGCAAGGAAGAAAAGGGAGAAAAAACCGTGAGGAGGAATTTATTCTTTGACTCACTCACCAAGTCAAAATGAAATACAGCTGTGACATACACCAAAGTGAACTCTCTCTCAAATCCTATATAGACTTTGGAATTGTGGCATTTACATTTGAATGTTTATTCAGTATCGGTGTTGAACTTTTTATTGAATTCTACTGCCTCTGGAAATAAATCCCCACCTTATTCGTGCTTCTAGTGGTCTAGGATGGCTGTCGTTTTTTTTAAACACAAAGCCTGTATAAAATGTTAACTTAACAGCGATGATATGCAAAGTACAGCCTCCCAACATACCTGCAAACCTCTAATTAGGTTTTAGTTTTTAGTTTTTTTCCTCTTTGGGATCATCCGTGAGTATTCCAGCACGTTTATTGGGACACCCTGGTCTTGTTTTACAGGCTCCAGGCCGGGACTAGCTCAGCCCCCACCCACCAACACCACCTCCCCGCGTCATATCACCCCCAAGTTCCTCATCATCATCACGGTGCTCGGTCGAGCAGTGGTGCGTTTTGGGTTTGTTTAATGGTACGCTGTATATGTGTCAGCAGCATATGTACACACCGGGGTGCTTTTTGACGCACACACGGTGAGAAGCCTTCCCTCCCGTCTTAATGAACTCAACGCATGAAGGACGCAAAGACTGCGAGTGATGAGGCGGAGAGTGCTAGGAGAACTAAAACTTCTATTGCCACGTGTGACCACTTTTGGATGTCGGAGGTTGTTGTTGCTCAAGTTAGAATAAAATAGTATGTTCAAGTTATAGCCTAGCAGATGTGCAGGTACTTAATCATCTTTAGTTATGAGCTACCTTTCATACGGCACAAAGGAACTGTTGAAATACATTCCTTGGATGAGCGCTGTCTCTGCTATTCTGTGCATGGGAGTAAGTCATCCAATTATGTGTATTTTGTGCTGAGAAGGTTGAAAGGTCCCCCAGAGAAGTTAGTTGTTGTGTGTTGTGTTGTTGACTAGCTCTGACGCTCAATCCAAAGTGTTCTCCGAACTACGCTATTGACTTTAAATTGCCTTGAAGCGCTTCAAGCTCGCCTTGTTTACACGCTGCTCCTCAGGACGACATGCCAGTAGGAGCCACAGGGGGTCTCTCACGTCTAATACCCCACTCGGCTCACACTCAAGCCGGAGCCTTCAGCACACACTTCCATGTCTAGGAGGAGGGCCTCGTCTGGGCCCCACTGTGTTGCTCAGGCCACAGTGTTTTTACAGATGTGTGGGTCCAAGGCCAAGAGGGCAATCCTTTCCCCCAATGGTCCAGCCCACCCCGTGACATGGAGGGATGGAGCCAAGACGCCTGTGGCTGGCAGATGCAGCCCAAGCAGGGCAACAACACTATCTTGAGGCTGGTTAGCTGAACAAAATCATCTTACTAGAGCCAACCGACCAGGGGCCAGATTTAAGTTTCCCAAGAAGAAATTCTAATGTTGCTCAATATTTTCCTTAGAGCCTTTAATTTTCTTAAGAACTTTTTTTGAATTATTATCTTAAGAACTAGTTTTATTCCATTCTTACAAACTTTTTTTAAGTATTCACACTTTTGGGCCATGTGTGTGTCACATCGATTTACATTTACACGGAAATGGAAATGCTATGCTAACTATGCCATAGTAAGCATAGCGTTAGCCTAGACCTATGTATTTTTCCATATTATTATAATAATAATTGCATACCAAATTGGAATCAGTGAGTAGCAAACCTTACAATTAGATAACACATATTGTGAAAAGAGGCAATTAAAACTATAAAAGCGATCCTACGAAAGGCAACTACTGAAAACAAAAGACAGAACAAAAAGTAACAAAAAGTTAAGAATACAATCAGGAAGAAATATGTGATCTTAGTTTTCAAGAATCCCATTAAATCCATTTAAATTAAATTAAGAAATGATCTAAGAAGACAGATATGACCATTCTTACGATATATAGAGTACAGTTTTTCTTCCAATCTTAAGAAAAAAACAAATGTTATGAATATGTTGGTTCTTAAGACCCTTTTGTGAATGTGACCTCAGTCCTATTATTTGAATGCTACAGCATTTGAAAGATAAAGACAAATCAGTTGAGTTCTAGAATGTATTCTGTCTGCTAGTGTAATGAAGCAGGGCTGTTTCTCTTAGAAATTATCAAGCACACACACCACACCACACACAAACCTCAACCAAGAGTGACACAATGTTATAATATTCACAGATATATTTAAAAAAATGTGACTAGAATATTGCAATACTGCAATATTGCAATCATCAGTTTCCTGTCTGGTGTACAAAGACTGCTTTCAGGCTGTTGTAATTTAAAGATTGGTACACTTTTTGGCCATATACCAGGTATGTCCTCCCACTGTGCTCACCAAAGGGCACTAGGTCAGCTTTCAGCAAGTTCCAACACACCCCCTGACTTTATCTTTGAGCAACCATGATGTTTAGTAATGCATCATACTGCAGTGGGTCATTTAACAGACATGTGACATGTGAACCGCAAACCATCTCTATTCAGCACTCAGAGGTTGATGTTCGTTAGCAACATGAGAATGACAGAGAATGTTGCCATTTTGGTATTGCCTTGCCTTGTTGTTTTATAGTTTTTTTGTTTCTTTTGCTGCCATATGGCCAACATATGTGCTGTAGCTGGAACAGAATATCTTTGGTTTCATACAAAGTCTCCTGTTTCCCCTTTTTTACAAGGGTAAATCTTTTCGATTGACGCTCAACCACAGCCTTCTCTTTTTCATTCATGGTCAAAATTCAGCCACAAAGTATGTCACTTCCCCATACATCCTGCTTGTCACCTTTACAGTTCAGTGTCGTCGTCCCGTGGAATAAATACAGCTTTCGCCTGCCTTTGTGTTTCTCATTTCTGACCCAAAGCTTTTTTGTTGTTGATTTTGTCTTGCAGGAATCCAAGAGGGTACAGAGTGCACCAAGTGTAAGAATGACTGGGTGCTGAGAGCAGCTATAGCACTGCTCTATGTGCTGTGTGCCCTGCTCACCATAGCAGTGGCCGTCCTTGGATACAAAGGTTAGTCAAAGTTTGTGAAAAGTCTCTCCGTGAACAAGGTTCTTCATTCTAAAACCACTTTCAACTCCTAATAGAAGACATTTTAAAGAGTAATTGTTTGTCGTTATTATTAACTGAATGTGTCTTATTATAAGTGATTGGTATCGTGACAATATTATCATACTGCCATGAATGTGGACAGTCTGTCTAGTGGTGAGTGGTCCATTGGATTTGTTTTGATTATGAGGTATCCATTTATCCATTTTAAAAAGTGATGCTTATGTTGTTCCTCAAATTCACCGGCCATCCAACTATAAAAAATACAATAATATATGCAACCACTACCAGGAGTGGGGTTCGAACCCACGAGGACACATGTCCATTGGATCTTAAGTCCAACGCCTTAACCACTCGGCCATCCTGGTGATGACATATGGTGACAGCCATCAAGGGAGACATTTTGTCTTTTTCACATTATGGTTGGCAGGTTCCAGTGACTTGAATCAGATTTGAGCAGCCACCGGTTGACAGTGCAGGGCGAGGAGGAGTATTGTAGTGTTGGAGAACCTGGGTAGGTTGAAGTCTTAGCCGGGCTTCTACATTAGGGATGAGCTCCAGAGGTCGATTGGCACATGCAGGCAGACCAGCCAGAAGGGAGTTGCAGTCTGGACCAAAACCTGTGTTGCCTTCTGGGTGAGGGAACAGATGTATCCTACTGATTTTGTGGAGCATCAATCTGCAGGAAAGGGTAGTCACAGAGATGTTGGCAGTGAAGGACAGCTGGTCATCCAGGGTCACACCCAGGTTCCTTGCCGTCCGAGCCGCAGACACCACAGAGTTCTCAATATTGATGGAGAGTTGATGGGTGATTTGCACTGCCACCTTGGTTTCAAACCTTGAAAAATACAGAGTTGTGTGTCATCTGCACCGCTGTGGTAGGAAAAGCTGTGTAAATGAATGCCAGAACCTAGTAACTTGGTGTACAGAGAGAAGGGGGTGGACCCCAGAATTTAACCCTGAGGGACCCAGTAGTGAGACTACATGGTTCAGACACAGTTTATTTCCAGGTTACCTTCTAAGTGCGATCCCTGAGATAGGATGTGAACAGGGAGAGTGCAGAACCTGAGACTCTCAGTTATTGGAGGGTGGGGAGGATCATCTGGTGGTCCACTGTGTCAAAGGCTGCTGAAAGGTCCAGCCGAATGACGACTTAGGTGAGGGAGGCTGTACTAGCAGTATGAGGTTTCTCTGTTAAAGTAAGGAGGGCAGTCTCTGTTGAGTGGCCTGCCTTGAATCCAGACTGGTGATGGGCGAGAAGGTCGTTCTGGTGGAGATATGCAGAGAGGTGAGTTACAAACCATTGTAACCATCTTTGCTGGCTGGTATTGTCCTTTAGGAAGCTCAAGATAAGGTGGATGGAACAGTCATGCATGTTTATCATATGTCATTTGAATACTCGGTATTAGAGGGATGTGGATATCAACCTACATATTATTCAGGCCAAGTTGTAACACAGTGGTATGAAGGTATAAGTCTACCAGGAGTGGGGTTTGAACCCACGAGGACAAATGTCCATTGGATCTTAAGTCCAACGCCTTAACCACTCGGCCATCCTGGTGATGACATAAAGTGATAGCCATCAAGGGACACATTTTGTCCTTTTCATATCATGGTAGGCAAGTTTTAGGGACTTGAATCGGATTTGAGCAGCCACCAGTAGACAGTGCACGGTTGCTGCATTCGGGATGAGCTGCAGTGGTCGAACGGCACATGCAGGCAGACCAGCCATAAGGGAGTTGCAGTAGTCTAGACGCGAGATTACAAGAGTCTGGACCAAATCCTGTGTGGCCTTCTGGGTGAGGAACGGTTATAGCCTCCTGATTTTGTGGAGCATCAATCTGCAGGAGCGGGTAGTCACAGAGATGTTGGCAGTGAAGGACAGCTGGTCATGGGTCCAGGGTCACGCCCAGGTTCCTTGCCGTCCGAGCCGCAGACACCACAGAGTTCTCAATATTGAATATATATTGAGAGTTCATCGATTGGAGATTTGCACTGCCACCTTGGTTTCAAACCGTGTAAAGACAGAATTAGTTGTGTGTCATCTGCATAGCTGTGGTAGGAAAAGCCATGTGAGTGAATGACAGAACCCACTGACTTGGTTTACAGAGAGAAGGGGATGGACCCCAGAACAGATCCCTGAGGGACCCCAGTAGTGAGACTACATGGTTCAGACACAGATTATTTCCAGGTTAACTTGTAAATGCGATCCCTGAGGTAGGATGTGAACAGGGAGAGTGCAGAACCTGAGACTCTCAGTGATTGGAGAGTGGGAAGGATCATCTGGTGGTTCACTGTGTCAAAGGCTGCTGAAAGGTCCAGCCGAATGACGACTTAGGGAGGCTGTACCAGCAGTGTGAGGTTTCTCTTTTAAAGTAAGGAGGGCAGTCTCTGTTGAGTGGCCTGCCTGTTCTGGTGGAGGTATGTCAATTTACTAATAGTCCGACTTTCAACACAAAGGTATGGAGGTAAAAGGCTACCAGAAGTGGGGTTCGAACCCACGAGGACACATGTCCATTGGATCTTAAGTCCAACGCCTTAACCACTCGGCCATCCTGGTTGTAATAAATTTAAATTGTCTCAAAATTAAAAGATAAAAAAGTTGAAGCATACCTTTAGGACGTTGATTTAATGATCAGGTATTATCATGATTTGCAACTCAACTACTTAAATTGGGTTGAAACCACTGGAGTAATAGCCTACCGATCAACTCCATGCTTATACCTGTTTTTAACCAACAAGAATATATGTCCTTTGGACCTTAAGATCCACACCTTAAATGTTCAGCCATAAGTGAGGCACAATAGCTCATAATTTGCCCTCCTGGTTATGCACTTCTGATACTGATGAGTTCGATTTTTCATGATGATAAAAATAAGGATGTCACATTTGTTAGTTCTCGTACTATATAGTGCTATTAGAGTTGCAACACAACCTGATGTATTTGTTTCCACAATTTATGCATTTTCTTTGGTAGGGTAATGTATACCAGGAGTGGGGTTTGAAACCACAAGGATACATATCTATTGGATCTAAGTTCAAATGCCTTACCCACTAAGCCATCCTGGTGTTGGATTTTCTCATATCCGAGTGCCAACTACCTGAAGCAGCAAGCAATACCATTCCCTTCAGTGCCCCGTATTTATTTATTTATGGCCTCTACCAGGACTGGGACTCATCTTAGAGCTGGATCATAGCTTAGAGCCATCCTGGTAGATATGACAGTAATGAAAGCAGTAATTAAGCAATTAATGGATTGGATATAGAAGGACTCACATGTAATCAAATGACTATGTACACAAGTTTCATGCCTACCATGCTTCACAGAGATCTTACCAGAGCGATGTTGTATATGAAAGGTTGAATTCTACCAGGAGTGGGGCTCGAACACACGAGGACATTCATCCATTTGATCTTAAGTTCAACGCCTTAACCACTTGACCATCCTGGTAATGTGTAATGGTAAAGCCATCAAGGGAAATATTTAAAAAATGTTAAACACTGACAGTGAACATTCATATTCATTAATCCAATAAATCTCCTCTAATTCATAGCGTTCTGTACAGTACTATATCTTTTTTTAAGTATGATCTAAGATCCACCTGGTGAACAATACAAGAAAAAAGATACAAAAACTTCCCACCCACTCCCAGCACGACGTCTCTGTGCCCTGACCTCATTAATATTCTTCAGCCACTTGACATTGCTTACAACTCAGCCATGGGGATAGGGAGTGCGCTCTTTGCACAACATGGCTCTAGTTGCAAGTCTTTCATCCTTTCAGATCCATCTCGGTCACAAGCTGTCTTGACACAAGGCAGCAATGTGTTGTTGCCGCAAGCATCCATCACTCCATTATCATGGGGAACATCACCCGTGGAATGCATGTTACGTATTACGCAAGCCTAAACATCCCTGATCAAATCTTGATAATGTATAATTATGGCAGCATCCACGGCCATAATTACACATTGCTCCTTTCCTCATGCTTCTCGTCTTTGAAGCTTGAGCAATCAAGCCTTACATCGTGGGATGCTTATAGTGATCCACCAGGTCATCCAGAGATAGATACTGAATAATGGACTTCTTGGGATGTGGACGTCAACCTACATATTGTTCAGTCCGTGTTGCAATACAGAGGTTTGATGATTAAAATCTACCTGGAGTGGGGTTCGAACCCTCGAGGACACATGTCCATTGGATCTTAAGTCCAACACCTTAACCACTCGGCCATCCTGGTTGTGATTAACACAAATTGCCTCAATCTTAAAAGATAAAAAAGTTGAAGGTAATGTATACCAGGAGTGGGGTTTGAACCCACAAAGATACATGTCCATTGGATCTAACATCAAATACCTTAAACACTAAGCCATCCTGGTGTTGCGTTTTCTCCTATCCGAGTACCAACTTCCTGAAACAGGGAGCAGTACCATTCCCTGTAGTGCCCCATATTTATTGTCATTTAAAGCCTCTACCGGGAGTGGGATTCATCATGTACATTGGAACATAAGGCTTCACCACTCAGCCATCCTGGTTTTAAGCTAGATAGATATGACAGTAGTAAGTAAGCAATTAATGGATTTGATATAGAAGGACTAGCATGTAATGCTATCAAATTTCTATGTATACAAGTTGCAACACTACCTTCCTTACATGCTTCACAGAGATCTTGCCAGTGTAGAGCAATGTTATGTTTGAAAGGTTAAAACTTACCAGGAGTGGGGCTCGAACCCACGAGGATAAACATCCATTGGATCTTAAGTCTAACGCCTTAACCACTCGGCCATCCTGGTGATGTGCAGCAGGATCACCATCAAGGGACAGATTAAAAAATGTTTTAACACTTACAGTGAACATACATATTTGTGAATCCAATTAATCTCTCTAATTCATAGCGTTCTGTACAGTACTACATCTTCTTTAAATATGATCTTAGATCCACCTGGTGAACAATGTAAGAAAAAAGATACAAAAAGTTCAGTGTGTTATAAAGGTTATAAATATAAATATCACATCTATACTATATATTCCCCACACTAGCTTCCCACCCACTTGCACCACGATGTCTCTGTGCCCTTACCTCATTAATACTCTTCAGCCACTTGACATTGCTTACAACTCAGCCATGGGGATAGGGAGTGCACTCTTTGCACAACATGGCTCTAATTGCACATCTTTCATCCTTTCAGATCCATCTTGGTGGGAAACATCACCCGTGGAATGCATGTTGCGTATTACGACAGCTTAAACATCCCTAAACAAATCCTAACAATTTATCCAGCCAGATTGAGACAAAAAAAAAACAGCATAAACTACAAGGACAAGTAGAAAATGGTAGAAAATTTAAAATTAATACATTTTCAGGTCACTGGTGTGATTGTGGGTGCTCTTGCTGCTCTGGGTTTGAACTGAGCCCATGGGATTCTGATGGTTTGGGCTGTAATGTCTCCCAGATGATCATGCAGCGACCACCTTGGCTTAACAACCTGCAGGAGATTTTATGGCTTATTGGCAATTTGTCATCTCATGAACCACAGGGTTTACTCACAACTGGACTAATGTGTCCAGGAGGGGACTTTACTATGCAGCAAACCAACGCAAGGTGCAAATTCAGCGGTCTTCTCTCTCATCTGTCTTTATAGGCTGAAGCAGTACATCTGCATCCAGCACTCCAGAATTCATGTCTGTTCTGGCTCGCTTTGTGTGTCTTTGGGTGTGTGTGTGTGTGTGTGTGTGTGTGTGTGTGTGTGTGTGTGTGTGTGTGTGTGTGTGTGTGTGTGTGTGTGTGTGTGTGTGTATGTGTGTGTTTGTGTGTGCGTGTATCTGTGTGTGTGTGTGGGTGTGTGTGTGTGTGTGTGTGTGTGTGTGTGTATGTGTGTAAATGTGTGTGCGTGTGTATAGTTGTGTGTGTGCGTGCGTGCGTGCCGTGTGTGCATGTATATATTCGTGTAGTGTTGTCACGATACCAGAATTATGACTTTGATACGATACCTGCCTAAATATCAATCATAATGTGCATTACACAACCGAAATGGGTCATTTGACACCATGGTGTGGTTCTGCCTGTCCGCCATGTGTGGCAGTGGAAAGCATAGCGGCGAGAGGTCGAAAGAAGCTCTAAAATGATGAAGAGTGAATACTCTCCGGCGCATGCACTCATTTGGCAA
>OOFG01006284.1:1200-14734 GCA_900323295.1 Molva molva
ACAAGAAGAGAGAGAGAGAGAGAGAGAGAGAGAGAGAGAGAGAGAGAGAGAGAGAGAGAGAGAGAGAGAGAGAGAGTGTGTCGAAACGTCTCTCGCGAAGGCGCGCTGGCTGAATGATGGCCATTGATAGGATTAAGCCAGAGTATGTTAGGGCTTCACACGCACATAATTGACTTATTGGTATTTTATGCAGTTTCCATGGCATTGTCGCAGTTGTATTTAGCATTCAAAATGTAGCCTTCCCTCTTTTTCAAGCGTTAACGAACCGAAATAAGAGCGATGTTGTTCATAAAGTTCGCACGCTATAAAAAGCAGTCAGTTGAAACGACGGTGTTCACAACACAATATAAGCAAAGCATGCTCACTAATACCAGTGTAGAAAAAATATCTACTCTATGAGTCGCCAAATGCAAGTGTAGCATACGTAGCCTACCATAGGATCGATATAAGTGGAGCTGTGGTGAAAAGGTAAATCTGATTGTTTAAAACACAAAGACTCACCGCTAATTGCACCTCGGGGTACAAATGGGCCATGGTAAATAAAGGACAACAATATACAAACAAATACGAGGTTCGGCGAGGATTAACCCGTGGAACATCATATCGCTCAGCGGCTCTATTTGTTAACGCAAATTGTGATCGGCACCCCGTGCACTGTCCACAAAAGGGAGCGCGAATACCTTCACACGGCGTCACAGAGTTCCACCACGCTGGAAATCCGGTGTGCGCCCTTTAACCGCTTCTTCAAATGGAAATGGCTTCTATTGGTTCGAGGAGTCCATGTAAATAGGTGTAAATGAAACCGCATTATGCCCTTTTTCCCCTGCGAGTACCCACACGCACCCTCCTCCGCCTCCTCCTCCTCCTCCTGCTCTCTGGCGATTGTCGTGTGATTGGAAAGAAGTGGCACATTAATGAACCGCCTCTACAGGGGTCCTTTTCTGCTCCTGTCACTGCGCTCGGCAACCAGACACGGGAGCAACTACTGAGTTCATCTCGTCTGAAAACCACCTCGGGATCGTCCACTACGAAGGAGGAGGAGGGGGGCGTATTTCTCCAGTATACTTAACGATCAGCGGCAGTCACAGTTCTGCGTCCAAGCAAGAAGGAAACAAGTGAGTTATAGGCATCCAACTTTTCCCAACTATTCCTCTCGTTATGGCGATAGCCTATGCGCCAAAAGACGACGCTTTCCAAAAGAGGCGTTTTCAGGCATAAGACGCGTTTCGAAGGAATTGGACCATAGGCAAAACTCTGTCTATTAAAAGAACAATAGGCTTTTTAAGGCACTGAGCAGCAACATTAATCTGTTTTTCGGACCCAATAATAATAATATTAACAGTAATATAGATAAAAAGAATAATGCCGCGACCGGGAAGAAACACCTATAGTGACCAGAAACCACCTTACTCCTACATCTCCCTCACCGCCATGGCTATCCAGGGCTGTCCCGAGAAGATGCTCCCTCTCAGCGAGATCTACAAGTTCATCATGGACAGGTTCCCCTACTACAGGGAGAACACGCAGCGGTGGCAAAACTCTTTGAGACACAATCTTTCCTTCAACGACTGTTTCATCAAAATACCTCGGCGACCGGACCAGCCGGGCAAAGGAAGTTTTTGGGCACTTCATCCGAGCTGCGGAGATATGTTTGAGAATGGGAGTTTCCTGAGGCGACGCAAGCGCTTTAAACTGATGCTGGCGGCTGACCACCTGGCGCCCAGCAAGCCGTCGGACGCGGCGCACTACCTGCAGCAACAGGCCAAACTCCGCCTGAGCGCGCTGGCGGCAACGGGAACGCACCTCCCGCCGATGTCTGGGTACAACATCGGCGTGTCCCAGCCGTCCACCTTCAAACACCCGTTTGCTATTGAGAACATCATCGCCAGAGAGTACAAGATGCCAGGGGGACTGGCCTTCTCAACGATGCAGTCCATGTCGGCCGGCTACCCGCTCCACAACCAGCTGACCACCGCCTGGCCCCACATGTACAGCTCTAGTGTGATGGACACCATAGCGCCAATTACAATGGCCGGTGATTACTCTCCATACGGAATGCCACTCAAGTCTCTTTGCCACGTAGGCCAAACTTTACCCGCCATCCCAGTGCCGATAAAGCCCACGCCGGCCTCACTGCCAGGCCTCTCTGCAATGCCAGCTCACATCCCAGCGTTTCTTGCGCACTCGCCCCAGTCGCTGAGCCCCACGTCTCCACAGACAGCGACCAGCCAGAGCCCCGCGGCGCCGGGCGAGACCCTCACGAACCCACCCGCGGGGCTGCAGTCCGCAGTGGCCGTTCACTGACGAACTGAAACTTTCTATAAACTCGCGGTAAAAGACATCAACTCCAAAGCAGAATGGTATTTACACGTTTTTGAATAGGCCTACCGAGAGCCCATAGTTTCACATTTAAGGCAAGGTGTGTTTGTGCTGAGTGTTACAAAAATGTTTACCTATGTTTACCTGAGTATATTGACTGTTGACAGGTGTCAATCTCTGTCACCGTAGCCCAATGCAGATAGGCGACATTACAGACCGGTTAGGCCTATATGAAATGTCAATTGGCCCCATTATCAACACAAGTCTAAATATCACACTATTTTGTATCCTGAAATTTGCTAACTACAATAGCCCATATCGGTTGCATCTTGTGTAGTTTCTGGCTGACTGTGAGGCCTAATATAAAAGTGACTTCACGTAAAATGCCATTTATGTTAAGTGTATGACTACAAGCGCAATTCAGCACGGGATCATGTCTGTGAATACATCAACTATTAGATTAAATTATAAGAGCATAATGTGTAAAAACAAAATACAACTTAACAGTAGTCGTAAAAATATCAGAAATCTGTCTTATCAAAATGCATTTGCTTTTGGCATACCAAATAATCAAGATGTTGCATTATTTGATTCGTTTTTATCGATCGAAGTGAACAATCGCAAAAGTGACGTCTCATAAAAGGGAAACTTGAAAATGTATTTATATTAGAGACTCTGCATACAAAAAAATACACATATTTTAATTAATGTAAGGATAATATCGAAATGTATCAAATGCACTTTTTAGCTAGATGTCCTTGAATATGAGTAACTGACAGGTGTGGCTCTGTGGAGCGTTTTATTTAAAAACTGAGGAGACCAATATTAAAACGCTGTATATTTCTACCATGTCTAGGCCTATAGGAACCAGCATGCTACTATTTCCAAATCATGTGATGTATTTTGCTGCAAGCATGCGTGCTTTTTAACTGTACACTGTGACTGCAATAAATTGTCTGTCATCCAAATATTTTACCATTGCTTTTTATACCTTACTGATTCATCACATTATCATAGTTTTCGTCAACGATGTTGAACAAAAGTAAGGCCGGTACAAACACGGGCGTCCGGCAGCGTCTCTAAAATACTTATCATTATTATATCATTATTCAAATAGGTTCATATTACATTCAGCAACATTATTTGTATATGTATAATGTATATTTATTTCTCCATTCAACAGGCTATTTTATTGGATCTTGCGGTTGAGTGTATCAATAGCTTCCAGGCCTACAAGTGTTTTAAAAAAGCCTGAATGTTACAAAAAAAGCAATGTAAAACGGTAAAGGCTTTTTTTTTTGCAACGATGGAAAGGATGCATGGAAAGTTTAAGTAAGCTATTCTATTATTAGACATCAATTGTTAAAAAAAAGACACGTTATTATGAATACATTATGTTTAATATACAATTATAGACTACAGTTAATTAAATGTATTTATCAAATTGAATGGCAGAGATGCAACAATTACCCATTTTACCTGAGAGCAGAGATTGAAAGAGATTGAAAGTGGTGTTTGAACTCACGCTCCAGTAACTTGACTAATGCCTGTATTTTCTCACTTACTCACAATATTGTGTGGTTGTTTTATCTGTGTGAAACGCCGTGCTTAAGTATAAACAAACATATTAGAATTCCATCTCTGGCTGCTATTGACCAGACCAAATAAACGGCCCAAGCCACTTCATTCACACGTATTCACTTGAATAGAGATGGCTAAAGAATGGTACGTTTGGACTGGGCCACCGGTGTAGTTATAGTCCCCCTTTTTCCAAAGAGACAAAAAGACTGATTTCCACAAACACATTGCTGACTGGGGGACATGGAAACGAAATCTGAAACCTCTTTGGAATTTTAATGTGCACCCCTGCTACCCCCATGCACCATGGTTAAACAGGGCGTTTATAGCAATGCATACAAGTTAGGGCCGTTTTATTTGACCGGAATGCAGTGCTTAGTCGTTTATTGCGAATGCGAACGTTTTGGTGTCGGCTGTGGGTTAAGGATTAAGTTAGTTATTTGTGTTTATTAAATGTAGGCTATTATAGGATAATAGGTGGCCTAAGGTTCTCTTTCACAAAGCGGTTTACAAGTTTAACTCAACAGGCCACACAAATAATATTATCTTAATGACACAATGACATAATAATGTATTTCTTTTTCTTATAAATACGGAAGGTAAACTCCAAGATAATTGAATACCTGATTATTAAGAAGAAATTATAACGTTATCCTAAAACCATAAATTTTATGTTTACACAAAATTGGAAATATAAGCTATATTAGTCTATCCTACGTCAATATGTCAGTCACCGATAGCTGTGCCATCGATTCTTTTTTTTTTTTTCAGCAGCAGTCATTTATGTTCCTGATGGGGAATATGTTATTTTCGAAAACCGTGTTTCATCGAGTCGACAAGCTCTCTCCGCGCATATACAACCTATTTGCATTGTAAACTGCGTCGTGTACTCAAGTGGATTAAAACGGGCGTCCTTGTTGCTTCGGCTACTTAAATGATCCATTGACTCCAAAATGAAGGTGAAATGCGGCAGGTCTTGAAATATAGTCAATCCCGTGGAAACGCACGACGTTGTGCTTTAATTAAAAGGATTCGTTAAAGAGGGCCATCCTAGGTAATTAGTATGGGTAATTTATGCGTCGCTTAATGCACGAGGGTATTGGCCTGAATAATGAAGTGGAGTTAACCTTAAGTAGAAGAGCAACACAGAGGTTATTTATCATCTGTTTAGAGTTGGGCATATGTCATATGCGGCTGGAAACCATTAGAAAAATGTAAAAAAACAAGTGTTCAACACTCATATTTATAACTATAGTCTACGACAGGAAAACTTAAAGGTCCGGCACATTCCTTTCTTTCTTTCTTTCTTTCTTTCTTTCTTTCTTTCTACATAGCCTAGACAGATAGATTGATACATATATAGAGATAGGCTATACATCGATAGATAGATAGATAGATAGATTGATATATAGATAGATAGATAGATAGATAGATAGATAGATAGTGCCAAATATAAGTATTGATTCATATATAAAAGTGTTGACGAAGTTGGAATCTCCACTCAACAGGTTTATGGCAAAGGGCCACGAAACCTGTGTGTCATCCATAATCTGAAGTGTGTTCATAATTGTGTATAGGTATTTCTCTTGCACAAAGATATGTGTATGTGTGTGTGTGTGGTTGTCTGTGTGCATGTGAAGTTTGACATGCCATCACTTGTCTTGTCATCCTGAGTTTTGCAGATGTGCATAAATGTGTTGCACCAAACCACTCACACAACTTCAATCATTTGTTGCATCATTTGGGGTTGAAAAGGGGTTGAAAAGAGCACTGAATATTTGTGCAAAATGGTTTTCCAGGCATAGTCAATAATCCTTAATTATTGTTGTTATTAGCATTGGAAGTCAGCCTTTACTATCTTATACACATATTAACCACATATCAGAGAACATCAGAACATTAGTCTGATATACACAAGGTGTTGCTTTCTAGTGCTCTTCCTAGCAAGACAAGAATCCCTGTCCGATAATACATGCACCTTGGTCTTGGTGGCTTGGCTACCATCCGGGGCATGCTCAAAGTGCCTTCATTTCCTAGAAGGCCTGCATTATTACTAGACATAAATTTTGCTATTGCTATTTCAATAAATATACTGCACCTTTATAACACCACTGTCAAAAGTTCCCACCTTGTATATCAAATATTTTTCTCAACTTTGTGGCAGCACTGTGTTACAGCTCCTAATGAATTACCTCTTGATTTACACCTTATCATGGCTCACCATGGGTAGATGATGGAGTATTGGACATTATTTACAGCTATCATTTAAATCTTTTATCCTGCAGTTGCAGAAGCCAACGTGTCAATCCCCTACATCAACCAATTACTTGCAGTGTTTATTGAGGGTGTTTTGTTTTCCCACATAATATATTTACTTTGGATGTAGACAGGCTCTCTCCTATACAAACAAAGACCGTAATTCACTCTTAAAGGGAACAGGTCTTCACTGCTATATTTCATAAATATTTTTTGTTTCTCAAGAGGAGATTTGCCGAGATGGACCTTTATTCTGACCCTGCCGACACTGAACGACACCTGGAAGATTAAACAGGTTAAATTGTTGGTACCGTACAAATCTGGTTTTATTTACCTTTACTCAATACTGCTTTTCACTTTCAGACATTACATGAAGGTAGTCGTTCTCGGAACTTCACAAATTCCACAGGATACATCTTTCTCGATCATCCCCATCGCTGGAAACCGCTGTATAGGGTGTTGGGTTATCTGGTCATTAGTGATGTGCTAGAGGGGATTTATGAGGGGTCTTTTCCTAAACCTGATGGGTGCTTGATAAACCTGTTGTGACCTCTGGCTACAGCCTGGTCACCCATTGAAAATTACAGAATAGCCCATTTGTAAAGGAGTTGAAAAACAGAGTATATAACATTTAGACTTCAGGAAATAGAGTCCTACGAGTGTTCAGAAAATGAACCTCTCGCATTCCTACAATTTCTCCTTCCACGTCTCCGACAATATCCGCACCCGTTTCAAAGGTTATCAGTTGATTGAATGGATTATCAGTGGTTATCAGCCCAATAGCTAAGGCTTGCTATCTAACAAATGGCTCAGAAGACCGTTTCCATATATCTATTAGTATACTATAGATGATACCGATATTACATATTATAACTAGGCATCTCAAGCAGTTGTGCAGTTCATCAAAATACTGAATTGGTCAAAACAATTAGAAGCATTTTATGAATCCAATTTCGCTATATTGTCACTATTTATATCAAAGAAACCCTGTGAGAAAATCTGATAATCCAGCGACACAACCCATATATTTGCATTTCAAGACCAATAGATATATGATTACGTCCAAGAGTTACACGGCCTGAATTGGCATCTGAAGCAGTTGTGTAGTCAAACCCATGGTCAAAATACACAATTACAATGTGTATTTTTACATCATATCTGTCATTTCAGATTGATTTTTACCGGCAAGGGTGGTGATGACCTCATCTCCCCAACAACAGATACCAATCTACTACACAACTTCCTCAAACTACGTATTTTGTTATTGTTTTGATTTAGAGACCACTAGTGGCATAAATTACATATTAAACCTTTAAGTACCATCATAAAATATCAGAAACATGACGATTGTATTTCCAGCTGTCTACCCCAATACAAGAATGTGTGGCAAGCACAAACACAAGGTTTGGTTTTTGGACTGTATGTCTACGTAACGTAGTTCCCAGGCGTTCTTATCTCATGACAGAATGCCTGGAATAGACCTGGAATAGAATAGTTCCAAAATGTTGCCATAGTAAAAATATCTATGGAAAAATGAATGGGGTTACACATGTTCATCTCCATCACAGCCGGATGGAGAGAGCCTTTTCAAAAACAATTTCTTATTTTATCTTTGTGCATTTTGCCCTTGAATCGTTCACATTTCCCTTTTTTTCCGTGAACATTTTCACGTTGAATACATGGTCAAATCTCTTAAACTGTTAGCCACATCAGCTCCTAGCTATAGGCTGCTTCTCCCATCATGTTGCCTCTGAGGGTGTGGAAGGATGAGAAAGTAGGATGGTTGCTTTCTACAGACAGGCCTGGAGAGTCCAGCATAGCCAAACACCCATGTACGCATGAAATCGCAACGTCAACATCAAGTGCATGTTGTTAGCGGTGTGACTGTGAAACACATGTGGCCTGGGGGAGCCAGGAGGTACTTTCAATATTAGCACCGAAGAAGGCAAGCTTAGCGTCATGCTTGGTCCCATGTTCAGAATCATGTTTCGTTTTTGGGTGGATCCATTGTTACTCTAGCCTCGCACAGCCAGACCATATTCGTTGCACACATTAGGTCTGGAAAGTCTTCCATCGGCAGAGATTGTTGAGGGGCATCATCAGTCATGCTTACTTTACAGCCGTTTGGATTAGCTTCAGCCAGTCACATCCCGAGTGCCGTATTTCCAAAGTAAACACCATTAGCGAATTCCAAAGCAGCATAAATATAATTATATTAATTAAGAAACTCAATGTTTGAGTTTTGTTCGGAGCCAAGCTGCCCATGCTGGGCTGGTTTCAGACAAATATGGGAAACGCAGGTAAACCCGTATGATTTCAGCAGCCTTTGAGAGGCTATTGTTACATACTGCCCAGAGAAAAGGTAGACACAAATAATATCAACAACTTTATCATAGAGAACATATACATACTGTTATACAAATGTTCTGGATTGCGACCTTTAGGGATTCTAACCTAAGTTACGCTTCTTTATGTGGCCTTTTTAAACAGGATGTTGTCAACTTTGGCAGTATGCCTTTTCTATGAGTTTATTTAATCCGATGTCATGGATAAGACGTTGTATTTGTTTGTGTTCGTGCATGAAATCTGATAATGTCATTATTGAGCTGTGTGATTTTGTCAAATGGGGAAAACATAGAAACACAGAAGATTCATTTCATTTAAATCAATGCCACTGAAGTGCCTTTCCTTTCTATAGTGGCATGGAAGTCTCATATGTAAACACTGCTGAGTTTGTTGAGAGCTGTGAATTACCAGCAGGCAGTGTCTGGCCAGCATAAGGGATTAGCCAGTTAACACTTTCCCATTGCCAAGACAATTGTGCGCCATCAATGCGTATAGTTCTTTCAGTGTGTTGCCAAGTTACGGGGACTGCTCCTATAAAAATGAAAGTTTCTGTCCAATGTTTTCCTGCAGTGTGGCTACAATCAATTAAACAAATTACATTATTTGGATTAAAAATAAAAATGTCTTGCTTGCTTTTCGTTTGAAAACATAGTTTGGACTCATTCAGTTGAAAGTGTAGCAGAATCCTGGAAAGCTATGCTTATAGTTTATTCTCCTTCTAGTTTGTTGGTAAACTTCCACAAGATAACTTATGAAGTCCTATAAATAAGGGTAGAATTGGTGTGACTGTAGCAGTTGTTGTAACAAGTTCTCTGGCTAGCAGTCATCCATTGACGATTTCATCAATAGACTCCAGGCTCTCTGGGTTAAAAGCTCCCTGTTGCCTTAAGAGGAGGAGCAGGAGGAGGAGGAGGTGGAGGCCAGGATTTGTGCCAGCTCCCACAGAGAGAGGAGAGGGTAGAGAAAGACAATTGTGACAATCTCATTATGTGTTGGTGGGATTCACACATTAGTCTATGGATCTTTTTAATGGATAAAGCCACATATCCGTTCACCAAAGGCTAACTAATTGAGTTGCTGGGCTTTGTGAGGAGCATGGTGGTATCAATAGCAAGCACTCCCTCAAAGTGATGCTGCTGTAGAAAAAGTGTAACACACTACACAGAGCACAACCCTAACCCTATTCATCTGATGGCTGTTTTTTGAGTTGGGGATAATCATTCTCTTTTCTGGATCACATGAAAAAAATGTAAACTGGGACTGAGAAAGTGGACTGGGAAAGTGAGTACTATTATGTAAGATAAACCTAATCATGGCTTTAAAGGGGATTTGAAAATATGGGTATATATGGGTAAGGTAAATAATACTCCAATATACAATGACAATATGACTGTATTACTCCACCATAGAAATGGGGAGCATTGTAATTTGTGTAATTGTAATTTGAATAGAAGCCTACCAGTTGGTACAGTCCACTGGGTCGGCTGGTAGACTGATGGCTAATCACACCCACACCTGGTGGTAAAACAGGGTCCCCTTTAAACTCTGAGCACTCTGAGCATGCAAATTTAACTGTGTCTCCATCACAGCAGTACTGCCAGCTGAAAGCCGAGCATAACTTGAACTATCATCAACTATCATTTCTTTTGCTCCAGAGATGACAGTTGCAAAACAAGAAAAGTACTACATTATCCAAATTTGCCAGTTCACTAATCTGACCCCAGTCAACCGATGGGTGTGGAACCTAGTTTAATTAGTATTGAAACATGTGTGGATCATCTGTCTGCATTCATGTTTTTTCTTGTCTGGTGGGACTTTTGTAAAGTCCTCAGGAGTCTAGCTTCTAAATGCATGCATTGCTTATGTAATTTGTTGGCCTTCTCAAATAAGAATATTACATTATATAAACACAAAACAAGATGAGAAGGTGTTACTTGGCATTAACTGAGCTAGTTACTCTCAATTGGATAAGTAACAGTTGTTAAAACATTAACTTAATGTGTAAGACCGTTAAATGGATTTTTGTGTACTACTACTACTACTCTTTGTTTCACCCTCTAGCTATTGTGTGGCAGCTGTATTTATCACCAGCCTTGGAATCTTATCTTTGCTACACAACCATAAACTAACACTTGCTACTGCACTTCAAAGGAACTTACAGAACCAGAGGTGCCAAAATCATCTACAGATGGATGAGATGTTGTAGATTAGCAAGTGGGGACTCAGGAGTATGCCTTGCAGCATTCCAGCTGGGCTAGGACATTTACCCCAGGCATGTTTAGGAAGTCTTAAGAGGAAAAACACCTTCCCATCTGTTGGGTCAGTGGAGCACCCGAGGAAACAGCTACTACTATACAAAACATTATAGCTGTCATAGGTGGTTATTATATCTTCTAATCTGTTTTAGTGATAATTTAATTTGTCATAGTCCAGTCAATTATAGGTATTGTGTTTGGTAGTGTTGAAAAACAGCTATTTTGTATTTGTAGGAAAATCATTAAGTACTAGCTCAAACCATTATAGGCCTACAGTTATATTGACAAATGTCACATTTTCCATACAAACGTGGAACTTTATTACATGCTATTGAAAATAAAATATATTTTAAGTGGTTTCAAATGCCTTCTATTGGTTTTGTACTTGCCCCTCTTGATCTTGGCCAATCGATTGGATTTTAAAAAGTCATCACACGTTCTTTGTTTATTTCCTTTTAGCGTGTGTTTCTTTATCAGCTTTATTATATAATTGTTAAGGCAATTTTCATAGAAGATGAATACCTGGCATACAGATTAGATTTCTGTAGTACATTTTATACAGTGGTTCAAATGATAGGGATGGAAAACACCACCACAACAGAAATACATTTCTGTCCCTTGTTAGCATTGTTATTGAGCAAAAAATGTATAGTATTCTTTAACAGGCGTAAATCCCTAAACGTTTTGCATTGCAGCCTGGTTTATACTATAACAGCCCACTTGCAGAAACATGCTCAATCCATAACTATTGAGAAAGGTGGATTTGTGGATTCCCATGGCTACGACCCATTTGTGATTCTTTTTTAGTACTGTCGTTGTGTAGGAGCGTTAAAATGAGAAATGTATATGAAATGTGCCACACACTGTGTGACGGTATACTATGTATCCGAGCAGCTCAACCCTTTGGAGCTCCGTCTGTGTAGCGGTTGATGTTGATGTCCGCGTCTGAGAGAGGTTTAAGCTTCTAGGACACTTATAGATAACGCCATGGTGTGTGTGGATGGTTGGAGCTCCGTCTGGGCAGTTATTGATGTTGATATCCACGTCCGAGTTTCTAGGACACTTAGTGTAGCGAATGGCAGTTCGCAGATGAGGGGGAATATGATAAGTCGGTGTGCATTCTTTAATACATCCCTGTTTTCGAGATGTATGTTTATGAGGAAGTTTCCCTTTTCGATTATTAAAAGTAGGCTATCACTCTTTCTAAGAAAGTGAGTATCCAAAACGAAACTGCTGCGATACAACTGCTCACCATCATGTTATCAAGAAACAGAAAGCGTTAATTATAGGTCTTCAAATGTTGTTTAACACTCTGTATGCATTAAGAGGACTGTTTGTGAAAAACGTAAATAGGCTGTAACCTCCACCATGTCCAACAACATGTACAGTGACCATGACTATGACCAAGATAACGTTACACAATTGTGATTGGTTAAACTGATTCACAGGCTAGAGCCGTCAAAAATTGGTCTTGGTGTGATTAAGACGCTTTTTAGCAAAACAGGAATACCTACTGTCACCTTACACAGTACAGGCCAGTACAGGCCACAGTAGTTGTTGGAAAGGGGGAGGGGGAGCTAGTTGCTACCAAATTCTACACGCTGGACCTTTAAAAAAAGGATTTTGATTTTCAAAGTTGATTTGGGAAACCTCCATTTACAACAATAAAGGTGCTACATTTAACAGCTATTATTTGAGTGTAATTATTTAGAAATGGCATAGCCATGAAATGTGCTGTAAGAATATCTGTTTCGAGTTGATTAGGCCTGCCTCTGAATGAGACAATTTTGGATTTGTTTCCTCATTTGCTAAATTTAAATATAACTAGAGATGGTCGTTCACTGCAGGGCTTAATGCATGGCAAGAAATACTCTGATATTTAAATAGTCCGATTTCTTTTATTTTGATCTTCAGTAGCGAAAACAACATTTTTCACCTATAAAAGCCCTCAAATATACAGTAATTGTGATTCAATAAAGGTTAATGTGGTATTTAGATATTTAGTATTGAAGGAAAGCTGTTTAGCAAGAAAAGCAGTGCATCTGAGAATGAAATAATATTTGGCTTGAATAGGAGATCATTTCAAATATTACCTTAATAACACACATATTTTTGTAATTTTTGACCCCATACCACCACATAGTTCTCTTGTGAAGATTACACTGATTCTTGCCATATAGCAAGTTTATTTTATGTCCTGAAGTGTGTTCACAGACTATGTTGTTGGTAAAGCAGCAATTTACACTCCTGGAGGACACAGTTATTTGACGAAAGGGTGCAACAAAAAGGTTGTGATGTCATACTATAGTTGCACTCCAGCAAATGCGGACGGACACAATTAAGGAAGAATACAACATTTAAGGAAACAGACCATCGCAAAGGGTTCCTCGGGAGACAATGTGCAAAATGAGCAGTTGCCGGCGTCAGCCATCTTCCACGCAGGTAACCCGCTTTTGTTTGGTTGCAATTAATCATGTTTTCAGCCATTCAGTTAGTGTTTGTTAATTAGAGACTTCGGGGAGAGGCTTGACACTGAGGTGTCCTGGATTCGTTGCAAAACACCCGCTAATTAAGGCTCCCATTCACCATACAGCCAGTCGTTTGGAGGTGCCAGCTAATGAGCAATCACCGGGCACTGTGCTCCCACAACAAGCCATTCAGAGATGATGACACCCAATGCACAGAGTGTACCATTACAACCAGAAAACACAAGGGTTATTTACATTGATGAATTACTACTGGGGGGCCTGATGAAACCACATGTAAGAAAATAAACCTTA
>OOFG01006450.1:1791-24789 GCA_900323295.1 Molva molva
ACCCCACCCCCTCTCCCTCCCCCCCCCTCTCCCTCACTCCCCTCTCCCTCACTCCCCTCTCCCTCACTCCCCTCTCCCTCACTCCCCTCCAGCACTGATTCACAACCCGTGTGTGTGTAAAATACTGTGTCCCCCGATCGCTGTCTTAGAATGTACTGTGTTGAATGAAAGGTGCACTTTACCTTGAAGTCTATGGCAGATGAGATATAGCTGTGCATACATTATTGTGCCTTCGACGACTAATGAGCTGAGCTTAAAGTGAGCAAATGGCCGTATAGCCGGACATCAAAAAAGCGCTCTTGTTAGGTGTTAAATCAGTGAATTAAATCTTCTAATGCACAATACTTACAGGTTGAGTATGGGCTTGGATAGCAAACAAAGGGAAGATAGGAAAAAAAAAACACCTCAGATCATTGGAATTTGTTTTGATAAATATCCTGCCAGTTAGGAATTACAGATTGCATTATCAAAGCCCAAACACTCTTTATACTCGGCACGAGCAACAGTTTTATTTTAATGCCCTTTGCGTTCTTTTTCTGATAAGATTCAAGCCTGCCCCACAAAAGGCTGTTGGATGAAGGTTTGACTACTGCCCCACAAAGTAGTTCCACGTTGTAGCAGTACAGTTATACCAATACATGTTTGCACCGTCAATATAGACTATATACTAACCACATGTTCTGTTTCACATTGATTTTATACTCGGCCCATCAAGAGCAAAGCATATACCTGATCATGAGCAGGTCTAGATCATGTGGCAAAGGATTATTGATTTTCATATGGCCTAATTGATCAAACCTCTTGCTTTTTATGGGTTAGATAAAATAATTTCACAGGCATATGACAGTATTTTGTATTTTATTATCATTAAATATAATAATTTGCTAAATGAAGGTAAAAGAGCAAAGAACAATCACCGGATGTTCTCAAGTGTTACCGTGGGTTTTAAAGACCCCTTGAATCAGATGTGTTATTCTTGTAATTAATGTGTCATATTTTAAAATGTTCCAAGCAAATTATTGATACTCCTGCAAGAGACTGCTTTTCATACATGTTTCCAGGAACCAGATGTTCCTTCACTTCATAAGTGTTTCTAGTGATTTTGTTGTAAAATGTGTAAAATGTGTAAAAGATACAGTGTTTGTATACATCCAGTTATCACAAAATAAACGTACATTGATTTGACTATACTTTGCATTTATTGATATAATGTGCTCATTAAGTCGTTTAGGAACAGAGCACATGGTTTGTAGACTAATACAAAAGCAGGAGAATATCGACTCTCTCTTTACATTTTAGATATTGTCATGTTCCACTAAACTTTATCTTAACAGCAACTTTACACAAGCTTATGCTTAGCTTTAAGTTATTAACATCTTCATTAAATTTGTCAAGAGGTAAAACATACAGAAGCTTAAGTTGGTGTAAGAAGTATCTTTGCTTTGTGGAGGGATTGTGAAATAAACATTCTGTGTGTTAAATTAATAATAATCATGTATTCATATATTCATATTCATCATCAAACTGCTTATCCGACCTCGGGTCGCGACCATGATTATCGGACCTGATAATCATGTATAATTTACTAATTTATTTTCTAATACTTTCAGCTGTTTTGTTTGTTGCAAGTAACACCTTTTGTTTAAGCAATGCACACTCATTCTTTCTACTAAAGAGACAGAGCCATAGTGACATTTGAAACGTTTGGTTTCTGTAGAAAAGATTTATCATCTTTAAAATGGTTACTCCCATTAAGTTACGATTGAGTTTCTGTCCACTCGTCGTGTTGTGGCCAATATCCGTTTGACTCAAAATTGAATGGGAACCATTGTATTCCATACAACCAATAGATGGAGCCAAAGATAACATAGCAAGTCAAGTTTTGGTCACAAAATTGTGGAACGTCCTTCCAAAAGGTATTTGAAAGGTGGACTCAGTAGACATTTTTAAACAACAGCTGAAAATATATTTTTCATCTGGTATTCAATTACTAATCATTTTCTTTCCTACTCTTTTAACTTTTTCTTGATTCTTTTTTCTTTTAAGTTGTCCTTATTGTGATATGGTTGTGCTGAACTGTCAAAGCACTTCGAGGTGCAAAGTCTGTATGAAAGGTGCTATATAAATAAAGTTATTAAGTTATAAAAAATATAAATAAAGTTATTATTATTAAGTCTTGGAACGTTCATCAAGTTCTCTGTTGAGAGAGATATTTATTGAGTATTTATTAGATATTCATCTCATGCCAACTTATATGTTAATGTTTCAGAAAACATACACAGTGTATTCTGTTGAACTTCCTTGTACTTGCCTAAACTTTCCATGCCTTTTACTGCTTATGGCCAATCGGATTAAAATATCTATAAACATGTAAACAAATCACATTTTGAAAGATTACAAAGGAGTCCTTTATTTAGATAAGGAGAAGAGGTGAAAAAAACAAATATCTTAAACACTTAAAGATATGAGGAAACTACTGCATTAAACGAAGCTAGGGCATTGAAGGGGCCATATGGAAAAGGTGTAAATAAAGCTGGTTCATGTGGTTCTCCTGGTCCTGCTCCTCAAGCCAGTGAGTTCTGCGATCCCAGGCTCCAGGGCCGGGTCTGGCTGGACCAGCCGCTCTGCGCCCCCCAGAGGATCCTCCAGCATCAACAAGTACTCCCCACTCTGCTCCTCTGCCTCCGCCTCCGGGTCTATGGACTCCTCGAGGCTGAACGACAAGCTCTCCGCCTCCATCACGGGGTCCTCCTCGTCCGTCTCCTCTTCTTCTGCACGGTCACAGACATGACCTTCACCCTCCTCCTCCTCCTCCTCTTCCTCTTCCTCCCACTCCTCCTCTTCGTAGTCTTCCATCTCCTCCGCCGCCACGGTATCCTTCTCCTTCTCCTTGCCATTGTGGTCCTCTCTGGGGTAGCGGAAGACATCTCGGTGGTCACTGAAGCTGATGTGCTTTTGACCTGGCTCTCGTCTTCGTATCTCCTCGCTCACTTCCATGCCCAGCCTCTCCTCCCCTCCTTCTTTAGTGTGCAGGCGGACAGGAGAGCTGAGCAGAAGCCTTTTCTCTGCCTCCTGCACCTCATCGTCCTCCAGTTCTTCTTCCTTCTCTTCCTCCTCCTCTATTTCTTCTTCTACCTCCTCCTCTTCCTCCTCCTCTTCCTCCTCCTCCTCTTCCTCCTTCTCCTCTCCCTCCTCCTCTTCCTCTCTCCCCTCCTCCTCCTCCTCCTCCTCCTGGACGACGTGTAGCTTCCTGTCCAAAAACTCCATTTCCTCTTCTGCCTCCATCCTCTCGGCCAGAGCCTCGGCGGTCAGCAAGTTGAACTCAGGCACCTTCAGGACGACCGTAGTGCAGCCGCTGTCCGCGTGGGCCTCCTCGGGGTGTGCTGGGTAGGTCTCCTCGTCGTAGCCTAGCATGGAGCACACAACCAGGACCGCACATTTGCAACAGGCGAACCCAACGATGCTGGCCGAGATCGGGACGCACCAATCAGCTAGCCTCACGAAGCCAGCCTAAGTCTCACAAGCTTACTTCAGATTTTGACTTGGGATGTTAGTGTGGAACAAGCCTGACATGGGCAGCTTGGCTCCTTATGGATCCCTGTGCACCGTATGAAGCATAGTTAGTGACCCCATAGCGACGTGTGTTCGTACATGGTTCATACGGAGCACAGAGGGCACACATGGGGCTAGGCTCCAAACAACATTCCTCAGCCAATCAGCAAACCCCAGCGAGAGATGTAGATGATGACGAAACCGGGCAGTGCCGTATTGGACATTTCTACAGTGGCTTAATTCATATAATTAATATTTACGCTGCTTTGGAATTCGTTTTAATTTTACGCAATACATTCAATGATGAATGAAAATGGGAGCAGTAACATTCGTTTATGGTGTTTACTTTGGAAATACGGCACCCGGGATCTGAAATGGCTGAAGTTAATCCAGTCGGCTGCAAAGTAAGGTTGGCAGAATTTCCAGACCCAATGAGCAAAGCGATTATGGTCTGGCTGTGCAAGACTACTGATCAGGATTATTGGGGCCAATGCTGATAACTGATTTGTTTGCGGTGTGATCTGCCGATCACTAATTGGATCATGATTTAAATTACTTTAGTAAAGTGTTGTGTCTGGTAATAGTAGCAGTGTGTCTGCTTTTCTTTGGACAACTCCTGCACACTTTCAAATGATGCCATTATCCCTGCTGTCGCTGCTGTAGTGATTGTTGATGGTTGTCTGCTTTTCAGTGGATTCTCTTAGAAAGCTCTTTGAGCTACCTATGCTCTATCCTTTTAAATGTTTAATGACATTTTCTGCATTAAAAGACTTGGTTTTTCTGGATAAAAAGCACTATAACGTTTACATTTTCAACCGATTTCATTGAGACGTTTTTATTGAAGGGTTTATGATCTACGAGGAGCAAAATAAATAAACAAATAATATGTCTATGAAATATATATATTAGGATTTAATAAAAACGACTCATTGATATCGGTTGACAGATGTAAACGTTATTGTGCTTCAAATCCACAAAAGCCGCTGCTCCCGTTTACTTGTATTTGTTTATTTGTTGGCCTCTCCAATATGGCGGAGACATTGACGTATCGCAGTAACGGGTCAAAGCAGTCAATACGGTGTCTATGTATATATTTCTATGCTTTTATGTACCAGGGCACGGTTAATAGACTCAGCTAGTGAAGATAGGTACATAAAAGTAACAGGCCCATAATTAGTGTTACGAGCCACACCTGTGTTTGTCCTACGACGGCACCTCTGTGAAAAAGGTCTATTGGCTGTTAACTTTTACGTCATGTGACGTATCGACTCTTGTGATCATCATTGGACAGGTTCATTGGCAGATCACCCATCGCCCATTTAGAGCGTATATCGACCGATTACGACTGTGGGGTAAGGGGGGAGCAAGGTGTATCTGCTAAGGACTTTTCTTTGAAACAGGGACTTCTGTAAGTGTGCTAGTTAGCGTGTTGACCTTCCCAGTCGACCGCGTAGGGCACCTCCTCCGCCTCCATCTCCGGGGAGCCGACCTCCAACCGGCCCTCCTGTATCACCTGGGTGATCTGTTTCAGCTGCTTCAGGAGCTTCTCCTCCTTCTTGGACACTGACTTACTCTTCTTCCTCCAGCTCCTGCTCCTAAGCAGCAAACAGCCATGTAAAAATATATATTTCTCATTGAACTCAATCAATCTGTCAACAGCCGAACTAGAACCCAGAGAGAGGCGCCTCCCTGCATGCCTTCAGCAGAAGTGAACCGATCACTCTGCCTCTTGTCACATACATCACAATATATATGTAAGTGAAGTATCACTCAGCTGAACTGAAGAAACGTCAACAACCCAAACTAACTAAACTAAGCAGCCAAAAAAAAAAAAAGACTATTAATTGTTGCACATTATTGTATCATTGATCTGAGCAATTCAAGTAAAATAAAAAACTGAAGAGCATATTTGCCTACCAGACGGACATATTGCATACTTAATGGCATATAAGTCATGCCTAAAATAAGACGGTTGAATAAAATTGTAAATAGATAAAGACTTACTTGCCAGAAGCAACTCGCTTCCCAGAGACAATCTTCTCCATCATCCTCTCAGTCTCCAACAGTTGTTGCTGCAGCCTGATCAGCTCATATTCATTTGCTAAGAGACATAAGGGGGAAAATAACTGTGATATTACTCACTTACTCAAGCACATCTCTCTCTCTCTCGCTCTCTCTCTTTCTCGCCCCCTCTTGCAGGCTCTTATGTATATAAGGAGGGATGAAAAATTCCTTTTCCCTCCTTTCAAGTCTCCAGTGACTATAATCACACACCCTAATATGCAAGCTTTACTCATCAAACCAATTATTATGAAAGTGTTAAGAAAGTCCTCCAGATCTGATAGGCGTCTCATTCAATATCCCACAGACACCAAGTGTTATCCGAAACTAGGGGGGAAAAAAGGTTGACTGAAATCATAATCTCTCAAGAATACAATTATGCCTCATTATAATGACTGCGACATCAGACCTCGGCGCCACATTCATTTAATGTGACATCTTGGCTCAACAATGATTGAATCAAAACGTGTCACATTGTGTTTGGATAATATGTTTTATATGAGTGTAATTTGTTAGAAATGGCAAAGTCATCCGTCAGCGATTAGTGAGGGAAATGCCTTGTGAGAATATCTGTTTTGCGTTGACCGTGCCTTCCTCTGTATGAGATAATTTGCGTGAATGCAACACTTCTCGATGAAGGATAAACGTAGGGAGGGAGGGAACATTTCGTTGGTCGTTACTAAATCTTGCTCTCTTCCGCTCCTTTCTGCTCCCTCTCTTTACAACTCTCCAATCTCACCTACAGCACCTTCAATCGGAAATAAATTGACAACATGATAAAAGTAAAGCTGATATGGATGATATTACAACTGTGGTGTACTTCCTGGTTCTTGAAGGAAAGTCATAATTCAACCCATGGTATCCACATAACCCTAAAATACCCAGAATGTTAGTTACTGAGTGATTATTGATCTAATCAGAGTAAAGGAGGTCGTTATAAAAAATGCCTCCGTAAATATTGTATTTGCAACAAATGTATTTATGGACTAAAGAGAACATCAAAGTTATGTAAAAGAGTATATCAAAAAGCCCCAAAACATGTGTTTGTGTGTGTTCCACATCTCCTTCACATTAATGTACTTACCCAGCTTGCTCCCCATATTATCACGCTTCAATGTAGAATAATAGTATTCCGATTTCACGTTCTTCCCTTTAGGCCTACATGTCAACTGCAAACAGAAAGAAACATTCAAAAATATTTTTGAAATGTAAATTAAGAAAAAAATATATATATTATTACCCTTAATACAAAATCAATATGACTCATTTCACCTTATGTATGATGTAAAGTATGTAAAGTAGAATTCCAAATCCATATATGGGGATGACTTGACCAATCAGGTTTTGTTTCTTGGCTCTCCCCTTGCCTGTCACTTTAGCCAGGGCTTCAACACTCTGGACCTTAGTGTAGGGGGGCCTCTCCCCCCACTGCTCAGGATCCTCTGGGGCTGATAGACGGTGGACCATAGGAGGATAGAACCCAGGGCCCACTAGGGGACAGGAGATGATGTCGTCATGACAACCAAATATTAATGTATACGTATATGCTACATATGCTTTTTTCACACACAGCTGATTGCTTTTTAATATGTATTGATTTGTGTGTTTTGTATTAAGTAAATAAGCAAGAATAATTCCCATACGCCCGTATGTCAAAGCCCCATTATATAAGTTGGGACTGGCCTTACTCTGGAAAACACATGAATAAATTAACTGTAGTCTACTCTTATGATCCTTTTGAATGACTGAGGCATTCATTAAAGCTTTAAAAACAAGGTTCAATAGACTATCAAGTTTACTCAGATATCAAGTGTACTCAGATATCTGGTAGCCTAGCAGGAGGCCTAGTTGTAGCAGTTGTAGGCATAGTAGTATCAGGAATTATTTTTGTCTGTATTTATTATAAAAACAGACCCTACCCTACAGTCTACATTTATCAGTAAATACTATTCGACTAACATGTGATTTGTAATGATTAAACAGGTGTGATTGACAGTGGTGTGTCTGCAGTCAATAAAACGTCATAACATTGAATGGCAATTTGTAACATGGTTTTCTAAATGAAACTACCATGTTATTGAAATGTATTTGTCATTGTAAAATGACAAATACATTTCAATAACATGGTAGTTTCATAAAAAAAGGTTGGCTGGCTTACTTTGTAACATCTGGCGACATCAACAACAACAGCAGCAGCAGCGAAAGCATGAGTGATGGCGCATTATAATGATGATGGATGGAAGATGATCTGTTAAGCCGCGTCTTACCCTCGAGCTGCTGCCCTATTTCACTTTTCCCTCTGGATAAAAATATTTTAGGGAGGAAAAGAGAAATACACAGCACGGAGCACGATATCAGCGTAACCTTCTGGCAAGTTGTGATCGACATTTTCTTTTATCGTAGTTTTTCTTTCATGAAATATAAAACAAAACATCCGGAGACGTGTGAAGTTATCAGCCGCTCGGATTCGACGAAGTGACGTTCTGACGAAGAGAGTGAGCGCACACTCTAGATGCGTTTACTATGGACGGCCAGCAGGGGGCAGTGCAGACTAGACCTACAGACCGGGCTACACCTGTTTTCGCCACTGCTCTGCGATTTGTTAGAAAGAAAACAGGAAACATCGCCACATGCGGCAAACATAATGTTCATAGAAGATGTATACTTTTAGAATGAATGGAACAATAATGCCAAAATACCAAGTATCAACGACAGTCCACAAACATGGAGATACGCTGTTTATCTATTTGGTCAGTTGAGATTAAGTCAAGGTAAGAATGTGAAGCAAAGTAATAGTTATTGATTTTGTATCATTATATCTTTAAGAGCCAGATCAAATCCATAAAACACAATGCTTAGACCCTTTTATATTGCTATTTCGCCAAAATTGAAAAAATCTGGAAAACGTTAACTGTCAAACAACGTTGTACTGCCTCCTAGTGGCACAGTTGGTATGAAACCTAATAATGTGTCATTTGTGGCATGTACAATATGATATGCAGTAGTTTATACATGGAAAATAACAGGTTGAGGCAAGATTATTGTAAAATGACTCATTGTTTATCCTGCTGTTGGATTAAGACTAACTGATTCATATCCAAGTGTTAAAACCCCACTGACTAATAAGTCTATTTAGAAAGAAATGTTGCTATTATGTAGGCCTGAATGTAGTAGTTGCTTTCGTTTTATTTCGTTGAATAAATAGGCAACAATATTTTGACATTTTATATTTTCAATTGTTTATTCATCATAACAAACCATTTTCAACATTTGATAATGAAAATGGCTTGTTATGATGAATGAACTCTTGAAACTAAAGATGTTTTCAAACATTGAATGTTTTTACAGCACCCATACCAAAACTATAATCTAGCTTGAAAGCAGAAGGACGTTTTACAATCCATTCTATTCTATTCTGTTTCATATTTCAAAACCGATTAACACATATTTTGAAAGCACACATTTTCTACACATTTTCTACACATTTTTTTTTAAATTATGTATTATCATTTTGCAATTATAACAGTAGGAGTTGTAAAGATCATTTTTTTTTGGCACTGAACTGGGACACGTTCTATGGCAAATATCTTCATACTTCAATCGGCATACTGTATAGTAAATTATCTAACATGTTTAGAATGTTGTTTTTCTTTTCAGAAATGGCATGGCAACATTTTCTTTTTCTACACTGGGTTTATAGATGAGAGGTTGGTGGCTTTCGGAGATGGATGCTGTGTTGTGACTATCTGTAAGCACAAATCAAAGCTCATAACAGGAAGTCCTAAAGGAGGCTTCTGTCCCCTCTGGCTGCTGATTGGCCTACTCCAAGAAAACTGGTGAGTTAGGGAGGCAACCTGATAACCATTTATGCTCCTCATATCACTATTTCATTGGTGAAGTCATTTTTCAAAACCGATACAGAAACCACTGGCAACATTGTCCTTTTAAAGTTTAAACTAAATGTATTTCTTTCATTGCTACATTTGAATGTAGCAATGATATAATTGATAGCAAGGCAAAGATTCACAAAGAATCCACAAAGAATGGTCCACAAAGAATGTTAAATGTTAGTATCCCAACTTCAATCCATGGTCTCTTTTCCTGAAGACCTCTTTACAGAAGGCTTTGAACGTGGTTGTGTTTTATGCTGAACACAATCCTTGGCCTGAAATGTATTGAACACCATCTGAAAAATCAATTTTTTTCCTCATGAACCGTGTCGAGGAAGTGTATACAGACGAACATTTAATTCAAGGTTCAGATGAAGATTAAAGATGAAGTCTTCAATTAAATGTACACATGGAAATGTGAATGTTCATGCCTGCACCATACATCATGTTAAATAATTGATCAGTAGCTTACACATAGTAATTTTTCCTAAACATCAATATGAAAAATACACATTTATGTTGTTTTATGCCGTGCTATATATTGCAATGCGTGATGCATTATTTGATAGCATGCAAATTACCTTTTGAACTTAATGACCTTGATTTGATTTCTTTATGTTAGTGAGGGAACCAAGCTGTTAGGTACTAGCCTTACATCGCCAGACCATTTCACAAATGCATATTAGTCTGGAACATCTCAGTTCATTTTCGATTTCCAAGAGTGCTATCCAAGGGTGCTATCAATGGACACAGACCAAAATGCCCCTGGACGCAATTGGATAGAGCTACAACCAATCAGGGCGACTAAAAGTGTGACACATCAGCGGCAGCCATCTTGTTTTTTTATGAAAGACCTCAACAGAGCTCCCATAGGGCGCTCCTCTGTAAAGTCATCGTATCAAACATGCCTCATATTAGATAAACAGTTGTGATTGGTCCGAACCAGGCCAGATCTGCTGGATTACTCTGTGAACGAAAGGGGGGCCAGAAGCATATGCCAGAGCAAATAATACATGAGCTCGCAGGTTTGTCTGGTCCCCAGGCTAGTTAGGTACAAGAACCCAGGTAAATAAGGATTTATTTCCCAAAACGGATGGTATACATACAAAGTCTTAACTACAAAAGTGAAACAATACTTGCGCCCATCCAACTTGAATTTACAAGATAGGCCTCACTATGAAAAAGTGTTTAGACTGAAACCTAGAAACAGGGTCTTTATACCAAGAGGCCGAACCAACACAAACATAAAGGGGAGGACTGCAAATGACAGCATAGCTAGCTACGAAGGCTACAACAGGTTAAAACTCCCTCACTTTCCTCAGACTTGGCGTACCCCAACATCCCTCTTCAGGTGTTTGAGTGGTGTCTATAGATGCCCCTCCCCTTTGCCAGGTGAACCAGGAAACTAAGCAGAGGTAAGAAAAATAATGAAACAAGCGTATCATAAACCCATGCAAATCAATGCCATATTAAACTGAGAGAAGTTCCCTGAATATGTAGTTTTATAAACCAACCAAAGTGATGAATGACACAAATATGTGCTGATTCATAATGGAGTTTGGCTGGTGTTAACTGTTGTGTTGTATAATTACTGATGTGCTGTAAATGGGATAGCCATCACAGTTAGATATGATAAAAATGTGATAAAAACAAAATCTACAATTTCATATTATTTTAAACTATGATCAGGTTTACAATTGTAGTGCCCGGGATGTTATAAACACCTGTGGTTGGCATTAGCCTTTTGTGTTATGCTATAAATCTCTATATCCAGAGTAGTTTGTAATAGCTGGCACAATGATAACTTATTGCCAATGCCATACACCCTTCATAAGCTTTTAATCCTAGGAAACAAATATGTGTTTGTGTACCATCTCTGGAAGAATGGATTATAGATTATCAGTGCCAACCAGCATATGATGCCAAAAGAGATTATGCTTGCTGTATGTGTAAAGCTGATAGCACTGTTCCCTAACAACTGGCTGTTAGGGAAATTTTGGCACAATGCAGGACTTCAAAGTGACACGCCATTTGACATGCTGCAGTATATTAGACATTGTGAGTGGGGGAGATTTCATTTATAGAGATTCCTTCTCCAAACACATTGCTGTTCGGGAAATCATTTAGACCCAACAATGTCTTCCTTCTCCTTTTTCCTCTGTTCTCTCCACTTTCTATTATTCCAGTCAATTCGACTGTGACCCGACTCAAATGTATTTCCATATTCCCCCCATAATTGTAACATTGTTAAAATAAGACTTTAATCGCTTTCATGAAAACCCCTCAGTACATTTCAAGCTGTGCAATTACTCAAAAAATAGGACCTGCTAATGTCAGTGGTGAAAATATCACAGTGCACTCTCTTTTCCAAAATCCAGCTGGGAAGTATTTCATTTTGAATCTGACCACATGCATATTCACAAGCATATGGAAAAGCTGTTGAAACGAACAAAATAGAAAGAACAGTTGGCCCACTTCACTTTCGGGGCCGTGCCCCGGTATACTTTCCCTGCTTTATTGCAGAGCTATATGTGTGAGAAACACAGACGATCCTGTGCACAGACAAGCAAATTGTTAGCAGCCCATGTCCTCTATTTGTTTACTGTGCCTCTCGCTTATCAAGCCTTTAATTAGTTAATTATTCTTCATTAGACACAATTAAAATACAACAGTCTGCCCCTGCAGAAGTTCTAGCTGCGGTGCGGCTGCAAGGCAGCACCTACAGCCCTGGGAGCCAAGCCTCGGTGCTCATAATAGCGTGCCTGTGTTTTTCTTGGGGTGCAATATAAATATAAATGTAAGATTTCTTATTATACCCAGAGAGAAATAAAACATTTACTTTGCTGAAATGTTCATGCATTTCAATGTTGACTGAGAAATAGATTCACACACCGCACATGGAAATCAACGCACTTTCTCTGAAGAAAATTACTTTTTAGCAAAATAGATTGTTTTTTTTTCCCTCTCTCTCTGTTCATGCAAGTGATTTGTTGCAGAATGTCACCTTACACAACAGCAGCAAACCCATTTCACAATAAGACCTGGGTTCTTTTCCCTACCACCTCTGTCTGCCGCTGTCTAAATCATTCAATTTACTTCCAAATTGCATGTCGAGTGTTAGGGTAAGGGCTTATTGTGATGACAGTATATTAAATCAAAGCACTCATATATTTTTGAGATGGATAATTTTTTATTTGATTTGATATTGATGGGTGATGCATGAGTGTCGTGAAGGACACACGGTTACAATTTCCTGGATTTTTATATTCATAGAACAAAGACAGTTGTGAAAAGTGAATGAGGTGGATTAATGGAGTCTAAGCATGCTTTACAATATAGGCCAGACCTTGAGTGTCTTTTACTGCTCTGGTTGTCAGACCACACATTTATTTATTAGCATGGCTGGAACAGTCCTCACAAGGCTCTGAATAATACACTGCTAACAAATCACCATGGGATCACATTTGAATTTCCTGCTATCTTTAGAGCTATGCCACCCAAAAACACACCAATGAATAATTCTGTTGTGTTTGTTGTACACAAGTTCAACATATTTTGTTATAAACGTTAACACGATAGAATTCAATGATTCAATTAATGTAATGTTTCATCCAATGAAACATTAAGTGTCACATTTTCTTAAGAGAATTACAAAAAGAAAGTCTAAATTCAATCAAAATGAAACTACATTTGAAGACTGGACCACTAGCGTGCCACCATGTGTTGCGATTTAGTCCATTTATTGTGTACATATCAAAATAATTTTCATGGACTTAAACCGTTGCAGTCTACAGAAATAAAGTTGTTTCAGTTATACTACCTATTTCGGTCTGTGTTAAAAGTACACCTTTGTCTAAATGGATGTTAATGGGTGGGTTCTTCATTGCATGCAACATCTGCTTTTGGCATGCAAATGGCATGCAGTTTGAAAGTGTCATGTCTTTGTGTTTGTATGCATCAGGGGAGACTGAATTGCTTATACACATAGTAGGCTGCCCTTGTAATCACTTCATATGTATGTGCGCCTGCTATCCTATAGATTATTTACATTCATTTGAAAGGTGGTTTGACCAGCTCTGTTTAAAAGAGGTTGTTTCCTTCTAAAAATACTGGTTATTGTTGTCCATCCATGCAAACAAACACACACACACACACACACACACATGCATGTCCCCCCAGTGTGTTTCAGCCACCTTTAATGCCCTTAACTAACACTAATAGGAGATAATGATTGGTGCTCAGCAAAAAGACATGCTTTCTGAATTATTAACAAGTTAACTTTATAGTGGAGCCACTTTATCCCTGAAGACAAACAGCCCCAAATGTTTGCAAAATATAATTAAGCCAAGGCCTCCTTAAATGTCATTGCAGCCTGTGCCATGTTTCAAATTGTTCTGCATCAACAGAATTTAACGAGATGGCTAAGGAATCCATTTCCTGCAAGCATGTGATAAGCCACACATACAGTGGAGCACTTTCATTGATTGCCAAAATAAAGCATTTTGTATGCAAATGGCGGAATGGAGTGGCTAAGCTGATTCAGCCTCATGGACACCAAATAATGGCCCTTACAATTAATACTTCTACATGCTATCCATTGAAAATGTCATCTCCTGTTTAACGTCTCTAAAACATTTACACGTCCCCCGAAAAAGAGCGGAAAAATACAGCGTTCCAAACGGATTAATATGAAAGCCAATGAACAAATACAGCCAGCCATCCCTCGCTGTCCCCTCGTATGTTTGGCCTCGTTCGTCCCTCTCCTGTCGCCTCATGCTCTTGCACATTTTTGGATTAACTGATTATCTTTGAACATGAAGGAAGGTCTGTTGACCCCAAGGGGGTGTGTGGGGGGGAGGGGGGTGTGGTTAGCAGGCGCTTGGAAGCCATGCTGCATTGTTTGAACTAAATGTGCTTGTCTTGTTCTTGTAAACACAGCTCATTTTGTCGTGGCAATACAGCGTTTGCATAAGACCCACAGGTCTCTCTAGATAAGAAAGGCCACAGTCAGGTTCTAACCCACCTTTTGGGCCATCGCTACACTGGGGTAAAATGAGCCACAGCTGTAAAGCAACGTTTTCTTCAACTAGGTCAACAAGAGGAGAGGAAGAAGTTTCTGAATTGTATTTAAAGAGTCAACCTACCTCAGCATCAACCTGCCTGATGTGGGGAAAATGACTGGAAAGCTCTTTAATACGGTGAACTTGGAGTTGGCCCGACCAACCTTTTATGTAGATCTCCCAACCACTATGTTATTTCTGTGACCATCCGTTGGTGCCCAATGCATTTGGCATAAAAATAGTTTCTCTTTCACTGTGTTTCTGTTGACCTTTGGTGGTCAACACTGGACATAGGCCTACACTAGCAAAACTGTTGTTATTGTATTGGGCTACACACCAATGAATGGATGATTATTCAGGCGACACCGGGCCCTTGTGGTGTAAATAGATATGATACTGTAACAGGTCTGCAGGTCTGGCAGTAAAACATCTGAACATAAATGATGACATGATGAACGATGCAGGTCATAACACACAATACAATACAACGTAAATAAAACAAAATGGAAGTTTGAATAAGTAAATATAGCACAGCATGTAAGTTTATAGTCCATAGTTGCTGTAATGGTGCATATATGTTGGAATAACTCTAATAACACAATGATTTGATTTTTGTTTATTTTATCTAAAACATAACGGCATTGATTTTTTATAGACTTAATCAGCTGAAATAAAAAATATTCTTCTGCGGCGCTTTGAGCATATTGTTTTTGCGTTGTCAAGGAAACATGTTGTCGATAGTTGTATTTGAGTGTTGCTTTTAATGTTGGATCGGAACTGTTGAAAGGCAGAGGTGTCCCGTTATTGATGCACACCATTGGAACGTTATTGACCAATCAGGAGCAAGTATTTAACAATGACGTGGTGTGAATATATTTATATGTATATATATATAGATGCACTCATTTTACCCATCTTTACCTCCATGTGTGGCATTTCTTTCCTTGAAATATGAACTCTTCTGCACCATTTCAGTGTCAAGGACAGCAGCCAAAACAGTTGACAGCAGCAGCATTTCAAGTGAACGAGTGAGCTGAGCCGTTCCTCGGGATGAGGACAGCCGAGGTGGAGGTGGAGGTGGAGGTGGAGGACGGTGATGAGGCTGACCTGCTGATCAGGTGAGCGCGGAGGCCTGTGGAGAGAATCCCCTCTCTGCTGCCCAGGCTGGAATTTTCTTTGCGCTTGAGAAGTGTTTAACTTTCTCAAATCCCAATTGCACTCAGCAGGGAGTGTCTCCCCCCCCCCCCCCTCTCTCTCTCTCTCTCTCTTTTGATCTCTCTTTCTCTTCCCTCACCCATTCTGTTTGGAGCCTAGGTATAGTGGCTTCCCGTCAGTCCTTGTGCCTGGGATGGGGAGCAGGGGTTTGGGAGCGGTCATCACTATGACGATGGAGGCTCTGCTGTCAGGCCGAGGGGAAGCTAAGCCTGGAGGGAAGAGAAAGGGGGGTAAGAGAGGTAGAGAGGGATTGAGACACCTGACCAGGAATTATCCATGACACCTGGCTTCTCAAGCTGCCACCTTGAAAGCGCATGGTTTGGGATCACCTCTATGCGTTTGGCTAGCCAGAGCTCACTCAGCACATCCCGCCCCCTTTTTTTTTTATATTCAGTTGGCAATGTGAAGTTAAATCATGTAGTCACTCAATCCCTCCTTGTATCTTTTCTGCGTTGATGAATTGAAACCAACAAGATTTTGAAAGATAAGCAAACGTATAGTTCACCTCCATTCGGCGACTGTTTTGGTCGCATATGCGACCAAATAATGTGCATTTCAACCAAAAGTGTTCAATAAGTCGCACCGTGTGACCTCCAGTAAAGCAATGTGTGCTTGTTTAATAATGAGTTGCAAAAGTTAGTCAACCTTGCCGGTCACCAGTGGTACATAAGTACATCCTGGAGGTTTGCACGGCAGCGGCACTTTCCAGGTGCGCTTTATGGTGTTTATTTTTGCCATCCATAGTCCCTACTGTGGGGACGGGTATCAGCAGGTAGTTTTTTTTTTTGAGTGCCGATACGATATGAACTGTGATTATGTTAGTGTTATGATTATGTAAATATCGCCATATGATATACCATTTTTTTTCTTTGATTTTCTCTTTTATGTGGTTTAACATATGGATTTGAAATGAATGTGGCCAAACAGAAAAGAACATAGTTGATGAGATTGACTATAGGGGAATACACTATAGCGCCCTCTGTACCAGTAATTAGCCTCCACTAAGACAACATTGATGTTCTGGCTTACATCATTTTTTTTAATTTTCAGTCAACCTGACGATAATTATTGCAGAAGTAAAGAATTGGGATACTCACATGAGTAGATTATCCCCCCATCCCTAACTATTTGAAAGGATCCCCCTTTACCTTGAGAATGTGGCCTATAAACTCAAATACAAACAATTATAGCAGATAGACAGATAGAGACATACACAGTTCATGACAAGAAGAGACAAAAACACTTTCATGTATTGTTTTGACTTAATTATTTATTTATTATTATTATTATTATTATTCTTTGAAACTATAGTTCATAGCTTACAGATAAGATAGCGATTATGATAACAATGAATGAATGAAAAAAACAGGTCCTCTCTAGAGCTGTTTGTCCATTCCGAGCTACTGTAGAAACATGCCAGTGCAAAATGGTGGACTCCTTGGAAGAGGACCCGGTCCTATGTAGATATAAAGGGCTCCTTCTAAGGTAAAAAAAATACAATGATTGTTATTTTCATGGGATTATACACGTATTTAAACATATATACAATAGGCATTATGAATATTGTATTCCATTTCTGCCCAGTCCGTTCCGCCAAATGCCACAAAATTCTACCCACTACCCCTTTAAAAGAAGCCATTTAGGACACATTCCACCAAACGACACAAGTCGCAGAAAGACTGCGTCTTACCTTTTTGCGATAGCCAAGACTCTGCCAAAGATGAGAAATACTAGCTTTCGAGGGCGACCTTTAGCTACATGTGAATGGAAAATGATGATGTCATGGTTCATCTCCTGAATTGAAGCGTGTTAATTGTTAATAATATTGTCTGGGGAAAATGAAAGATATTATTACAGAGAATATTTGTGAGTGACATTAATTTCATATGTGATTGTAAGCGAATGAAGATTGTCTAGATTGCTATGTTTACCTTGCTCTGCAAGTCACTCAACTGTTAAATCCATGCCGGCATGTGTCTTGTTGTTCTCACTGATTACATAGATAAATAGATCCCATCAAAGGCTATGTATACATCAGGGTTAGGTTTCAAATGTCACCATAGTGACAATTTGGCATTTATCTTCACACCGACCACTAATTAAATTTGTCTTCAACAAAGTCTTTGACCCAGACCCTAGTCCAAGTGATTCTGTCTTAAATTGCTCTCTGATAACAGGTTAATGTCACATGGTGAAATGGATTCAAATAATGTGATACTTGTGAGCTGTCTGAGGTTTGCAGAAGGACTGAGGGCTCTAAGAACGTTAACACAGCTCTGTAACGGCTCTCCACAGCACAGATTGGTAACTTATCCCTCCATTTGTGGTGCAACAGAAGCAAGTGTAAATAAGATACAATGTTAATATTTATTTCCCTTTAAAATCTGTCACTTGTGCTTTAAATATAAAAGAAGTTAAGAAAACATTTGCCATTTATTATAAGCATAAGCTGCACAAGTTGTTGTACAAGATAAACTCAGCAGTAGACATCAGATGGTAGACATCAGATCGTAGAATCGCGTTTTTTGATAGGTTACATTTTTCAACCCAAAAAACACATTCCTAACCGACAATAAAATGCATTATCTGGAATCACTTTGAGCGGGTGGTGGGGGGTGCAGGGGGCTTACGGAGGAGACATGCAGAAGGCTTTGCTCCTCGGACATCCCACCATCCCCGTGCACTTGTTGAATAAAACATCCCTCTCCCAGCGCAAGGTAATGACAGACATAGGGCTCATGTTTGCAGAGATGAAACTGCCCTATCCTCCAGAATGCCTGAGAGAGTTTAGCCTTGATGCATTTTGCAGCCCCCCCCCCCCAAAAAAAACAACAACAACAACCCTGCCTTGACAAGTTATCTGTGACCTGTGGTGAGAGCAGGAAAGGCTGCAGTGAAAATCAATCTTCGCCTCTCCTTTCGCCTTGAATACCAGTGGAGCAAACAAACAGGCCTAAACAATACGATATACACCACATATCAATTACACTAAATGCTCAGTATCTATACTTCACTGTCCCAGGCACACACACCGGTTACAAGGCACAAACGCTGCTGTAGCACGATAATGGTGCTGCATTGTTCCTCACCATCTGGAGGGCTGATAAGGCTTGCCTGCGCATGGTCGATAATAAGAACAGGCAGAGGAAAAACTGAGTGTTAAACATTTCCTTGGCCCATGAAAAAGGTTCCATTAAGTCCACTGACCCCAATTGAATATTAATGAGCTAATTAACAGATTTATTGTTATACGCAATTTCTGGAGGGGCCGTTTTTTTTTCAAGTGCTATTATTTTTCTAATTATTTTCTGCACTTTTTTATAATTGAATCTTTGTAGCTGCCAGCCTCCTGTTCGTGTCTTGGCAACCAAAAAACATTTTGGCATCTGTTTTCTTCCCTCCCTGTAAACGGCAACACTAAAAGGGCACCGTGCGTATAGACGTTTGTCATCCGGACTCATCTCAAGCTTGCATCAAACACAACTTATACCACAGTGACTACTCTTAAATGTAGCTTTCTCTCGCTACATCTGGGGGTAAAAACAGTAAAAAAAAAAACATTGAAGGTGTTGATTACTAAACGGCAATTACGGAGGTTGTTGGTGGATGAAAAGAAAAGCCGTGTGACGCCGGAGTCTCAACAATGGTTTGAATGGACAGTGACAGCTGGGCTCGCCAGATAGCATAATCAGCTGATGCGGAGGACACATTGAAGCCGTCTTCAGTGGAGAACTGGGGAGTGGGGATCTGAGAGGGAGGTGGTCACCTTCAGAGGGATCACTGGATACCGGGGTTTAAAAGAAAGCATCGGAATAGGGTTTTCATCTTCAGGATGCGGGAGTTGAAAGTTGACACAATCATTTTGTGTTATGTTATTGGAGGAACGGCCGGTTCTGCATACACCCCCGAAGGACCTGTGTAATTGTCTTGGTTTTTGTTTTGTTGTTTATTACGTCATTTTGGTCTAGATTGGTATAATCAACCCGGGTAAGATGACAAAGAGAAACTACATTTGTGTCAGGATTATCATGACATCATTTGTAGACATAATTATGTTTCTAATGAAGTATAAAGGTATATTATTGGACATATATTTTTTCCAATACACTTTTTGTTACACATTGTAGCATGTTGGCTTATTGTCACAGTATAACATTCAGTCAACTAAGAGCAGGAAATGAGAGTGATCTGAGGAAGTGCGTGCATGCATGAGTGCGTGTGTGTATGTGTTTGTGTGTGTGCGTTCGTGTGTGCGTGTGTGTGTGTATGTGAGCGTGTGTGTGCGTGCATGCGTGCATGCGAAGGTGGTGATTAGAAAGCAGCGGGTGCATTGTGATAACCTTTTCAATAACTCTGATGTCATTATTATTGCATTTTGCTGTCTCTGTGTTTGACTAATTCTGTTTGGGACTGAAATGTAATTTTAGCCAAACAAAAGAAGCAGGTACTTATGGTTAGTTTGCCAATAATAACTTGTGCATTGTAATAAACATATTTGCTGTTGTATGGAAATTTGGACTCATTATAATAATTTTTTCTGATCCACAAGGCAGTTGATATTAAGAGCAAGGCCCTACAGTCATAGATAGGATTATTATGCTATACATCACAAAGTGTGTTAAGCTCATAAAACCTGTCAACGGTAAGGATGGGAAGTTTCAACATGTGGCCCAGAAGGTTAATATATTTCTTCCAAAGGCTGAAAAGAAATGTCCAGACTATATTGCTTCTATTTGGAAGCCAATTTTCTGCCATTTGACGATTCTCGGTTTAGGGCCCCTCCAACTCCATCCACATACATTACTTTTCCTTAATCAACTCCTGTGTCCAGGCCCTTCCAGCTAGTGGTGATTTGGCTATGGAATAGAGAGCATTTCTATTTGTGAAGTTGGATTCTATATTCAGATCATCTAGTGGGCAATTAGAGAAACCTCATGAGGAAATACAGCCCCTCTGTAACAGGAGATCCTTTCCTAAACATACACAAAGAAAATGAAATGAAATCAGTTCCAGACACACACACACACACACACACACACAAACACAGACAAACACACACAAATATACACATTGTTTGGCCATACACAGTGTTTGGCCTTTGCTGGGCTGAAAAAATGCTTTCTACCCAGAATTCTTTTGAAATAATGTTGATTCTGTTTTGCTATTTGATCCAAAACTGTATCCCTGCAACACCCCTACTGTATTATATGCACTCTATCCCCCTGTATCATATCCAGGACATAGGAATAACATTTGAATCCATTATGTGAATTGTCTTTTGGAGGGGTAATTTACGGGTAAAGAATGTTGTCTCAAAACTATGACCCCTTTAGTATAAGACACATTTACATGTTCAACAACAATGTTTTTGATTGAGTGAATGGCAGTCACATACACTGAACAATGGAGAGAGACTTGGGCTGTGGGACAAAGCAAAAAAGTGTGGTAATTGGTTTGTGAATGGCATGTCACTGCGAATATGTGATGCTGAAATGTTCTTATTTAGCACAGTGCTTTTAGACGTCTAATGCAATTTTGCAATAGCTTGATGCTTCTTGAGAAGGGTAATCTTTTGTAACAATCAATTACAACACATTTCCCTTCTATCTGGGCTTTAATGGCCTCTCTCTGCATGGTGAGCGCTGACTGGTAAATATACACTATTTCCCTTTTAAATGTCTTATAATATGCATGGGGAACACAGAAACACACTATGATCGAGGAGTTGAGCATCAAAGCCAAGAAAAGCAATTCATCTGAGTTTCTAAGTTGGAGAATGGAGCAGTTTGTGGTTTGCTTCCCATTATCCAGATTGAATTACTGTGTTTTACTTTTAAGGCCATCTGTTCTGGTTTAAGTCATATGTCTAAGTCCATCATGTTTTGTCTGTAGAAAGAGCCTTCTTTGAGTGGAGGTTGGTTTTGCCGAGAACAAAATGATGTGCAGAGGGCGTTTGGACATGTAAGCTGTACAGGAACGCTCTGCCAGTGTGTACAGTAGGCAAGGTCTTTCAACACAGAGCTTCATACTACCAAACATATGCCAAAATATGACTGCAGAATAACCCTCTTGTATTATGGTTATTTGTAGAACACTCATTAAATTTGATTTACTTTAAACCATAACATGGCTTTGAGTCACATTGTGCTAATCATGAAATGTTTATAGTGGGTAAAATTAAAATGAGTAGACTTTATCCATATTCTCGAGATTCCAGTGTTTGGACATCATGCTGTTTAGACACAGGAGAGAGAGGGGGCTGACGTATTGTTTATACATACGCCTTTCTGTAAGGAGCTTGTTTGTCCCCCTTTGGAGAAGTTAGGTTTTTGTTTGTTGAATTCCAGTCAATATTAGAGCATAGGAAACATATGGGTATTGTTATCAATGGCTTATTGTCCTCTGTGATTGAGATTCATCTTTTGGGGTTTTAATTAAGTCTGCAGAGAATTGTTGGATAATTGAATCCAGCAAGTGTGTACTGTATCTTAATTACAATAGTAATGGATGAATTCAGCATCTATTGTGCACGTAAAACAAACAACCTCAATTCCCTTACCGGTCAAATTATAATACATTTACTCTCATGGTCTCCTCTCATGCTTTCTATATTATTAAAACAAGTTTTAATGGTACTTGGATGCTTTTTTGAAGTGGGCTGCTCACTTCAAGTTCACATTAGGCCCGTTAGTGGTGGATCCTTTATTAACAACCTGATTGGAATGAAAATTCATTCCAAATTCTGCTCTGTGTAAGTCGAAATACAAAACATGCTTCCTGGATAGAAGTTATGCCTGGAAGAGCTCCTTAAATGTCAGTGATCCAGTGGTTTGTCGCAGAGATGGAGGTGCATGGCTAGAGGGGACAAAGCGTTTTCCTACCCAGCACAAAGACCCTCTCCCCAACAACCCCTTGCACTGTCACCCAGTCCCACTATTGAATTGAATGGTCCACAGATTACTCAATTATTTCTATATACCAGTCTTCCATGGCAGACTAAAGGCCTATTATTGGAGCGAGTGAGACCATAGGAACTTATTACATGTGTGACCTTTTAAAGCCCTTCACCGTGATGGATCTCAGGTGAGAATTTACTGGAATCAATTTTTATCTGAAAGCCCCGATGCTTGCTCACCGGGTGCAACCCGGTGTGAAACACCCACTTTCTAAAAAAGGAAAACAATAGTAAAGAGGAGCATAGAGACAGACTATATTGGAGA